>CM031950.1:6206541-6509041 GCA_018749465.1 Paracanthobrama guichenoti | reverse complement strand
CCATTGGTCAAGCCAGAAGTTTACATGTTGGACTTCAAAAACAAACAAGAGCATGTCGAAAAGGATCACAGAACCACAATTTACACTAGAAACATTCGTCGGGCTACAAATGTTATATTTATACTTAGCTGTTTACATTAAGCTGGAACATAAAAACACATTTTTTACATTTTAAAAATTGCATATATCACTTTTAAGCAATAAGGTTTTAGTAAATAGCAAGTCTTGTTTGCAATGAAAAAGGCACTAGCCCTCAACCCATTAATTAATTTATCCACCCAGCTAACAACTAGGTATGCATGTCTAAAGTAAATTTTCCAGCTGGTGCAACTCAATCTAATTGTCTTCTCTACTGCCTCAATCAGCTTTGTCTCGAAATACAGTTATATAGAAAAAACACAAACTGCTCATGCCCTCTGGGGTTGCAAGTAATGCCCTGACTCGTAGACTGTGCAATACCTCTGAAACATGATGGATTTCATGGCCTCCCGAGGGGAGCAGAGGGGTTAAACAGCTTTTCCTCAGTCACCAGGTGTTCGCGCAGGCCGGTCGGGCTGCACACACACAGCCACACTGTCTAGGAAGAGTGATCGGCTAATTAGCCGGTCTGCATGTGGCCAATTGTCGCACACCTGACTGGCTTATGACGTACCTCACAGTGCTGGCCTTTGGCCAAAGCAGTGTTGGAATCGGTTTCTGTAACCTGTGTGTGGTGGGATGTGATTTGTGCTGTGTGTACTGTATGTGTGAGAGGCATCTTAATCAACAGGCTCATTATAAACAAAGAAACATTTCCCTTGAGACTGGTTATATACAAATTACTAGCAATTCCACGTCTATTACCAAGATTTAAACGAACAGTTCATTATTTATATACCCTCATATAATTTCTTACTTCTGAGGAACACAAAAGGAGAAATATATCAATATATCATTATTATTGATTTATTTTTTATTTGTATTATACATATTATTTCTAAGGAGACATTTTGAAAAAGGAATATAATAACAATAATGGCAATAATAAATGTAAAGTAAATGCTTTTAACATACCTACATACATATATACATACAATACACATTCATTCCCAAAAATAAATAAATCACATATACTTGTGAGGAACACAAAAGGAGAAAATAAATAATTATTAATAATTTAATAATTTTATATTATTTTTATATATATATATATATATATATATATATATATATATATATATATATATATATATATATATATATATATATATATATATATATATATATATAATGCTTTTTAACATATCTACATATATACTGTACATACAAACATACATTCCCCAAAATAATGATTACATATATTATAAAAATAAAAATAAAAAATATTAGAAAGCCATACAGGTGTGGGAAAACATAAGTGTAAGTAAATTATGACTTATTCCATTAATTAACTGTACTGCAAAGCATAAAGGAGCACACCTCGGTTTTACCTTGTGTGTCCAATGAGCTCAACATGCTCTACTTTGATCAAATCCAGCAGAGAATGAGGTTCATATTTCACAACTGCTTGTAGTCGGGTTTTTAACTGAACAAGACAGCTTGAATGCCATATGCGCCTGACCATGAACTCAAAAAACAGATGAATTAATTATGGCAGGAACAGTTGAACAGAACCGAGCATGACAAAACAGACAGATGAAACAGTCACCAACTTCTGTCACCGTTCGATGAACATTCCTCCTTGGGAATTTTTGTGGGATAACAAGAATCTGCTTTGTCTCAAGCATTTCAGCTTTTCAAGACAACATACTATAACCAAGCATGTAAATAATACCTGGAGCATATAGAATTCCCATTCATCTCAATCATGCAGGTGGTTCGAACCACAGACATTTTTTAACCAATCACCGCAGCCATAAATGTAACTAATCACTCTTGAGCTGCAAAAACATGAAATCGTGCCACCTAAGAATGTGCACCAAGCCCTCAGAAGCAAATATCCTGAGATGTGTGAAGCTAATATAATACACATCTAATATCTAATGATCGTCAATGGAAACCTGTTGGTATAGTTCTAACTGGGCCATGCTAAACAACAAAACCTTGAGCACTTATGTATGCTGCCAAAGTCTGAGTAAAATTTCTTTAATTTTTCATATATTAAAGACGCATTATGAGCCCTAAAAGATGTGATTCAGAAGATCAAAGTATAATAGCCGGCTGCCTTGCATGTATAATTACATGACTCATTTAAACATTAAATAATCAGGAAAATGTTACAGGCCTGTTATCTCATTGGGTGGAGTCAAGAGCTCTCAGCCTCTGTGATAAATCTTACAGAACACTTGAGGAGCTCACAGAGCACCATCATAGAAAAAGCATAAAAGATAAAATCCCATTTCAATAAAAAACATATTTCAATTGTGTTTCTCAGATTACACACCAAGCAAATGCACAAAAGTAGTTTTATCACTGAATATTCATGTGAAATGGCATTTTTACAATCAAAAAGGCAAATGTTATTACATCTGTTGTCAAGCTTATTTCATAATCTTTTAAAGACTTGAGAGTGACAAAATGGTCAAACTCTATTCAATGTTACCAAGGTTACTGGACTTCTGGAGAACAAGGAAAGACCAAATGCTACATCTCTGAAAGGACAGAAACAAAGACTTACAGAGAGACACAAATAAAGACAGATGAGAGAGCAACATCCAGCACTATTTGTACTCACAATACTATAGTGGGCGCTATACTGGTAGACACGATTAACCGGTAGAGATTTTGGACTAACGTCTCTATTGCGGTTATGCACACGTGATGTTGCTGTGATGCGCAGTCATGGAAGCATATTGGTTGCATGTGTTTTTAAGCAATCCGTTTTTAAACTAAGTGATTTTAATCCGTTGAAGGGCAAAAAACAGCGAAAGAGAACCCATTTTGCTAAATGTGCGGGCTGTCTGAGAAACGGTTTCTGAGTGCTGTCTGAAAAACATGCAAGCTTGAGTACTGAACTGAGTTCTTTTCGTTTATGTCTTAAAGAGTTAGTTCACCCAAAAAATTAAAAGGTACTCTAAGTGATCCTGGGTGGAGTAACTTCTTGTTGACGTTCGAAGTGTTGTCAAACAAAACAGAGGCTAGCTAGACCCTCCTCCTCCTCCTCCTCCTCCTCCTCCTCCTCCTCCTCCCCTCCGTGCTTCCTGAAACAACCCTTCTGCCGCTAGAGTTCTCGCCACCTTTCAAAGGCTTTTCCGATGTAAATTCAGGACTTTGCGCGTTCCTTCTCCTTTTCCCTTTTCGTTGCAAGTTCCCTCTTTATGCTTCTCTCCCCCTTCACACACCCCCCTTCATGTGCATGCGCACTAACCCCAAACCTCCACCCCCAAATCATTCTTGTCGGTTATTGGCTGGAGCACTGTTTATTATGTTTCGTTGTCCAGACTGCCCAAGTTTGTTTTTGTTGCCATTTGTGGAGCTTGTGCTGACTACAGAGACCATAGTGTGTTTTTACAGTTTTTACAGTGTGTTCAGGGGACAGGCAGCTAGCAGATAATAGGAGATGTTTGCTGTATGTGACAAAAACTGTTTTGGCCTAAAAAACGCATGACATCGCTTAGAGGACCTTTAAATTAGCCCATGATTTACTCACCCTCAAGTCATCCTAGGTTTATATGACATTCTTCTTTTAGATTAACACAATCAAGAGTTATATTAAAAAATGTCCTGGCTCTTCCAAGCTTTATAATGGCAGTGAATGGTGCTTCGTTTTTGAAGTCCATAAAAGTGCATCTGTCCATCATAAAAGTAATCCACATGGCTCCGGGGGGTTAATAAAGGCCTTCTGAGGTGAATCGATACATTTGTGTAAGAAAGATATCCATATTTAAAACTTTATAAAGTAAATTATCAACGTGATCTCACATGTCTATTTTTACGTAAAGTGTGGTTCTACAATACATACATTTACTTACATTTTCATACACACTATAACGTATAATATTGACGTATTGATAGCATTAAAAAATTTTTTTTTTTATTGACAGCACTAAAAAACTTAAAATATTTTACGTATCCGTGTGACTGTGTAGCAGCTCCCATGCATGAATAATAAAATCATGGAATTTCTTTTTTGATTCTATTGTATTTAATTGTCATATCAATTACATGTTTTCAGTCACATTTATTAAATGCAGTTTACTCATCTACTTACTGTAATATTTCTCCTATGCAGCGACAATACAATCATAAAATAAACCAAAACACAACATAAATCCACAAAATACATACATTTTATTTGTTTGGTGTAATCCAAATCTTTAGAATCCATATGTTTGTGAGGAAGAGATCCAAAATTAGCCCTTTATCCAGCGATCTTCATCTCTAAACAGCCAACGACTGTAACGTCAAATCCCGCGCTTGATTTATGAATTAAAATGTTTAAAAATCACGCACTCAAGAAGCGTTACGACATGTTTTACGGCAGTGGTATCGAATGCTCATTGGCTCTCGCCTGATTCGTCACAGATTGCGACATGACGTGTTTTAGTCGACGTACATTTGAAATGGGAAATGTGCGTTCTTCTCGGAAAGAAGCCAGATTAACATTTTCATGGATTAATAATTTTAAATCTGCTCTGTACCTCATACAAAACTATACCAGCAGAGAGAAATGGGACTGCAACACATCGTCAGCTGAACTACTTTTGGTAGAGCTTTTAACATTTTCGCCAAAAAAAAAAAAAAATTACTGTGTCTGTCCGTTATGCTTTTTATTTACATTTATGTACATAGTTTTGAGAACTGGTTATGGGTAGGTTTAGGGGTAGGTGTAGGATTAGCAGCTCAAAATATCGTTTTAATGATATATTGTTACTAAAATTGACACATTTCTGCCCATTACATTTTATTCTTTGAATATTCTGTATAAAATGGGTATGTTTAGGTTAGGGATCTTACATTTATAAAATGGCAAAGGAAATGATACAGATTAAATGAAAGATTTGTTAATATTTAACGTTTTTTAGCTGTAAACATTTAATAATGCTATGTTTAAATGTCACCAATACATCCATATTTGTACGTTTCAGCACCTATCCAAATGTACAAAAACATACGTTTTGTGTCTTTGAAAGTTATGTATTAATACCTACGTATTAACGATGAGACCAGGCTGAGTTTCCGGCCGATCGCCTTCCGTATTCATATTAAGGAAAAAGTGTAGTGCCTCTAGCAGTTCAAAATGCTTACGTGCTTATGCTTAACATAAGCATTTTGAAAATTTTTCCACAAGTTAAAAACAGAAGATGGTCCGTCTTCAAAAATGAAGCAACATTCACTGACATTATAAAGCTTGGAAGAGCCATTTTTAATATAACTCCGATAACTCTGTTCAAAAGAAGAATGTCATATACACCTAGGATGACTTGAGGGTGAGTAAATACATTTTCATTATTCATTTTTGGGTGAACTATCCCTTCAAGTGAATGTAAACAATTGAGAAAGAAAATGCAGTCTATGGTATCAGTATATTGAATCTGTGCATTCAGTCTTAAAGTGACAGCAGCCTAATAAACCTGCTGCCGTCTATGTCATTAATGTTAATCAAACAACAAAAGAGAGAAAATCTCAGCTCTTGACTGAATCACTTATATAACTTTAAAAAGAATAAATGTATAGGCCTATTTAATTTACATTAATGTTTTATTTTTTTATACAATTGATTACTTTTACAATTGATATAGAATTTCATATTTAGTGCAGGTAAGTGTATTTGTGCCATTATAGTTTTGTCCTATTGCTTAATTAGCTCCCTTTTCGGTCACGTTCGACAGTTTCCAAAATCTCTGGGTGCCAAGAGAGCACGCTTGGCGGTGTTCAGCGCTCCCATGCCTTGTCACCCTCAGTTGCCTCTCCAATCGCCAGCAGGGGTGCTGGCTGTGTTTGGGATGCACACAAGCGGCCTCCCCACACTCACGCGCCCCCTCAGTGGAAGCAGGTAAGTGTTGCACAGCACATTCAGACCCCACTTCAGGCCACTACCATGCCGTCCGAGTCGGGTCCCTGCATGCCGCTTCGCGGTTCCTTCACAGGCTGCCGTTCAGAATGCTAACGCAGAAACGCATCTTCAGGTGCATTCGTCCCCAAGATTGGTTTGCAGCGATCGACCTGAAGGACGCGTACTTTCATGTCTCGATTCTCCCTCGACACAGACCGTTCCTACGCTTTGCATTCGACGGACGAGCATATCAGTAGAAAGTCCTACCCTTCGGGCTGGCCCTGTTGCCCCGTGTCTTCACAAAAGTCGCAGAAGCGGCCATTGCTCCCAAGAGAGCGTGGTGTTCGCATCCTCAACTACCTCGACGACTGGCTGATCCTTGCCCAGTCGCGAGAGCAGTTGTGCGAACACAGGGACATGGTGCTCAGTCACCTCAGCCAGTTGGGGCTTCGGGTCAGCTGGGAGAAGAGCAAACTCTGCCCCACGCAGAGGATCTCTTTTCTCGGGATGGAGATAGATTCGGTCATCCTGACAGCGCTCCTCACCGAGGAGCACGTCCAGTCAGTGTTGAACTGCGTGAATTTGTTCAAACGCAGGACAGCGGTACCACTGAAACATTTTCAGAGGCTCCTGGGGGATATGGCATCCACAGCTGCAGTAACGCCGTTGGGATTGATTCATATGAGACCGCTTCAACACTGGCTACACGACCGAGTCCCAAAATGGTCGTGGCACAGTGGAACCCTCCGCGTCCAAGTGACTCTGAGGTGCCGCCAAATCTTCAGCGCGTGGTCGGACCCTTCATTTCTATGGGCAGGAGTGCCTCTAGAATAAGTGTCCAGGCATACTGTTGTCTCCACGGATGCCTCATCCACCGGCTGGGGTGCCACGTACAACGGGCTTGCAGTTTAGGATCTGTGTTTGGGGCCCTAACTGAAATGGCATATCAATTGCCTGGAGTTGTTAGCAGTTCGTCTTGCACTCAGCTGCTTCAAAACGCCGCTCAGAGGCAAGCACGTTCTGGTCTGTACGTACAACTCTGCAGCAAATATCAACTCCTATGCAAATATGCGTTTCCCCCAGTGAGCCTTCTCGCACAGACACTGTGCAAGGTCAGGGAGGACGAGGAGCAGGTCCTGTTGGTCGCTCCGTATTGGCCCAACTGGAATTGGTTCCCGGAACTAGTGCTCCTCGCGACAGCACCTCCTTGGTCCATTCCTCTGAGGAAGGACCTCCTGATTCAGAGACGGGGCACCCTCTGGCACCCACGTCCAGACCTCTGGAAACTCCATATCTGGTCCCTGGATGGGACGCAGAGATTCTAGGTGGCCTGCCACAGGCTGTGGTAGACACCATCATTTCCGCTAGAGTGCTAGGCTAGTCTTTTATGATATTAAAAATGGTGACAATAATTATGAAATTGCAATGGTATCAAAAATGTTGATATGAAAAATAACTATTGTGATATATATATCATTATCATGAAATAAAAAGACTCATATCGTGATATAAGATTTTGGTCTTATCCCCCCACCCCTAATAGATGTTGCACATAGGTTCAAATATTCAACCAGCACAGCCAAACATAGCCCACATTTCTGTATCTATATGATTTGAAGCTAGGATACAAAACAGATCACTCAAATAGTGACAGCACAACAGCAGACTATACAGTGTCACGAAGCATGAAATCACACAGCCTCAAACAAGCAATTCAAAACTAAAGCATATACAGTTTGTTTTGTAGCTGGTGTTTTCATGTGAAGATACGAGTGGCATGTGGCTGTGGTAATAGGATTAGATTAGACACAGCTGAATGATGTCACATCAGTGATAGTACGAGAGTATAATGACGTCATCAGCACATGTTCTAGAGCAAGACTCTGCAGCTGAAAGACATTTAGTAGAGTCTTGTAGATCCATATATTAATAATTCATTATAAAAATCTAATTGTCAGTGTGCATTCAGTTTTTAAAACATTCAGTTTTTCTTTTAAAGGAGCAAAAGTATGTGCAACATTGCTTTTTATTAACGGATAATTTTAACTGATTGGAAGAGCCTATGACTGCACATACTATATATTTAAGACCAGATGACATCAAAATATGCAGTTTTGTGGCTTGTAGTCCATGTGCATTAGCTTTGAGGTGAGCTTATATGCTAGTGTACGACTGGATGTTAACAATCAGTTTTAGCAGTTATAGACATTTTGCTTGCTGGAAAACAAAAAATAAAAATAAACCAAAACAAAAATATTGATGACTCATCCTACACTACACAGATTTTCCTCCAATCAAATGCTCTAGAATGTCCCTCCCCTCATACCACCAGCTACAAGTAAAATCACTGATTACAAAGAATTTAACTGAGTATGATTGTTTTGACAAATATCCACTATACATCCACTTTATTTGTTTTGGATGTAATAAACCCATTAATTTGACATCCCTTGTTATCATTTACTATATACAGTATAACAGATACAGATTAGGGCTGTAAAATCGATTATTCACGATTATTTGCATCTGACATAAAAAGTCTTTATTTACTGCTTGATATTTTTTCAGGATTCTCTGATGAATAAAGAAGAACAGCAATTTTTCTTTCTTTTTGAAATAAATTAATACTTTAATTCAGTGATAGAGATAGTGATAGTAAAGATTTATAAAGTTAGAAAATATTTCTATTTTGAATAAATGCTGTTCTTTTTATTATTCATCAATAAATCCTGATAACAGTATCACAGTTAAAAAAATAGAATTATATATATATATATATATATATATATATATATATATATATATATATATATATATATATATATATATATATATATATATATATATATTAGAGAACAACTGTTTCCAACACTGATAATAAATGAGTATCAAATCATCATATTAGAATGATTTCTGAAGAATCATGTGACACTGAAGACTGGAGTAATGGCTGATTTCACAATATGACATTTTTTTTTCTGTATTTTTGATCAAATAAATGCAGCCTTGATGAGCATAAGAGACTTCTTTCAAAAACATAAAAAATAGTAATGTTTCCAAACTTTTGACCGGTACTGTATTATAAATATATATATATATATATATATATATATATATATATATATATATATGTGTGTATATATGTATATATATATATCACGGATATATGCACATATAGTGTGTGTGTGTGTATATATATATATATATGTATATACACACACATATTATGTAAACACAGACGTTTATATATATATATATATATATATATATATAATTATATATAATATGTGTGTGTGTGTGTGTGTGTATGTATTGATATAGTCATTGACATGCACACACAGAAAAATATATTTAAATAGGATATATATATATATATGATATATATATAGTTTATATTATATATATATATATATGACGCAATATATATATATATATACAAAACATGGACGTTTATGTTAGATTCATCGATTTTATTTGCAATTATTTACAATATTTTATCTGTCAACATACACAGAAATTGATATTGTCCAAAGCAATATGTTTTTTAAAACAGGAAAGTGAAATTTGAAAGCATGAGTTTGTTTTTGAAGCAAGAGTGGGTTGAACAATGGCATAATGCATCTAAAGCAAGGATAAACTTCCTAAATGTTTTCTTTAAGTAATCTGTAAATATAATCAAACTATGACTTTCACTCTTTTGTTAGATTTTTGGTCAGATACATTTCACTGATTGTTGGCTGTTATGGTTTAAGTATGTAAAAGCACAAACAAGTCATTAGCTAACATGCTATCTTTGTCTCAAGCAACAAGGTGAGAATGAAATATGTAGCGTGGATTGTAAATCTCAAAACTTATATTTTATTCACAATATAATATAGATAACATATCAAATGTTGAAAGTGAGACATTTTGAAATGTCATGCCAAATATTGGCTCGTTTTGGATTTCATGAGAGCTACACATTCCAAAAAAGTTGGGACAGGTAGCAATAAGAGGCCGGAAAAGTTAAATGTACATATAAGGAACAGCTGGAGGACCAATTTGCAACTTATTAGGTCAATTGGCAACATGATTGGGTATAAAAAGAGCCTCTCAGAGTGGCAGTGTCTCTCAGAAGTCAAGATGGGCAGAGAATCACCAATTCCCCCAATGCTGCGGCCAAAAATAGTGGAGCAATATCAGAAAGGAGTTTCTCAGAGAAAAATTGCAAAGAGTTTGAAGTTATCATCATCTACAGTGCATAATATCCAAAGATTCCGAGAATCTGGAACAATCTCTGTGCGTAAGGGTCAAGGCCGAAAACCATACTGGATGCCCGTGATCTTCGGGCCCTTAGACAGCACTGCATCACATACAGGAATGCTACTGTAATGGAAATCACAACATGGGCTCAGGAATACTTCCAGAAAACATTGTCGGTGAACACAATCCACCGTGCCATTCGCTGTTGCTGGCTAAAACTCTATAGGTTAAAAAAGAAGCCACATCTAAACATGATCCAGAAGCGCAGGCGTTTTCTCTGGGCCAAGGCTCATTTAAAATGGACTGTGGCAAAGTGGAAAACTGTTCTGTGGTCAGACCAATCAAAATTTGAAGTTCTTTTTGGAAAACTGGGACGCCATGTCATCCGGACTAAAGAGTACAAGGACAACCCAAGTTGTTATCAGTGCTCAGTTCAGAAGCCTGCATCTCTGATGGTGTGGGGTTGCATGAGTGCGTGTGGCATGGGCATCTTACACATCTGGAAAGGCACCATCAATGCTGAAAGGTATATCCAAGTTCTAGAACAACATATGCTCCCATCCAGACGTCGTCTCTTTCAGGGAAGACCTTGCATTTTCCAACATGACAATGCCAGACCACATACTGCATCAATTACAACATCATGGCTGCGTAGAAGAAGGATCCGGGTACTGAAATGGCCAGCCTGCAGTCCAGATCTTTCACCCATAGAAAACATTTGGCGCATCATAAAGAGGAAGATGCGAGAAAGAAGACCTAAGACAGTTGAGCAACTAGAAGCCTGTATTAGACAAGAATGGGACAACATTCCTATTCCTAAACTTGAGCAACTTGTCTCCTCAGTCCCCAGACGTTTACAGACTGTTATAAAAAGAAGAGGGGATGCCACACAGTGGTAAACATGGCCTTGTCCCAACTTGTTTGAGATGTATTGATGCCATGAAATTTAAAATCAACTTAATAGTTCTTATTTTTCTCAGTTTAAACATTTGATATGTCATCTATGTTGTATTCTGAATAAAATACTTAAATTTGAAACTTCCACATCATTGCATTCTGTTTTTATTCACAATTTGTACAGTGTCACAACTTTTTGGGAATCGGGTTTGTATTTCCTCATGTAGTCTTTTGCCAAAGCTGTTTTTAATAATGAAAATACTGAACGTTTTATTTCAACTGCTGATGCCAGGATCTGTAGGAACCAGAAAACTGGATGAATTTGCACTGTAATCTGTAATTTTCCATTGAAAATCCTTTGTTGGGAAACTCGCTCTAAAATAAAGCTAAAACAAAACCAGAATACAGACAACATTGTCTCTTAACCTCTCCAGGTGTTGTAAATCTCACAGGCTTGTGATTCTGATGATATGACAGAGTTGTGGACCTGAAGGCTAAAAGGCAGCATCAATGAGGAAGGACCAGAGAAGAAACACATCCACAGAAGTGTATCATTGAATGTAAATCTCAATACAAAGGCTTACAACTGCTCCTTCCCTCTCTGGTGCTCTCTGTTGAAATGCTTCATGGAAGTTCTTTTTGTGCACGTCACATTTATGCTTTTTATGCTTTGTTATGCCATGAGCATTTCCACAATAATCACACTGCAGTACTGACCTTTCTCTCCCCGCAGATTAAATGGTCTGAGGGAGGATGTTGTGAGGAAAAAAGAACACAATGCAAGTTGAACAGGTCAAGGGCAAATTGATATTTCCTTTTAAAGCTGCTGAATAAAAGTCATATGACTACTCTACTGGGCTTAGACATGCGTATATGAAACTTGAAAACTGTATATGATCTGGCTAATATTTCCTGAGCATACACACACCTATACATATATAAATATATGTTCCTCCCTGATAAAACCATGACGTTAGAGTTGATAAGTTTAATTTATTTCTGTGAACCCATACTTTGTTTCAATGAATTGACTTTGTTTCAATGATTGTTTATACATAATTTTAAATATATATATATATATATATATATATATATATATATATATATATATATATATATATATATATATATATGTGTGTGTGTGTGTATTTATTTTTTGTAATGACATTTTATATTTATAATACTATATAAAAATGTAATTATTCACACTGCAAGCGACCCTGCAAGTACAAATAAAGTGAAGTATCTTCATATTTCTTAGGAGTGGGTCGTATACCAATAGACAAAAATAACCTGTAGAAATTCATCAACCGGTAGAGATTTTGGACCTTTGACTCTATCTATCATCTCTATCACGGTATCGCTTATAAACATTTTCTTCCACCCTCAATACCCATGACTGAAGTGCCATTGAGCAAGGTACCTAACTTCCAATCGCTCCCTGGGCACCGCAGCAAAAATGTCTGCCCACTGCCTCGAGTGTGTGTGTCCACAGTTTGCAGTGTGTGTGTGTGTGTGTGTGTGTGTGTGTGTGTGTGTGTGTGTGTGTGTGTGTGTGTGTGTGTGTGTGTGTGTGTGTGTGTGTGTGTGTGTGTGTGTGTTCACTACTCACTGCTCCTAATGTGTGTGTACTATTTTAAATGGGTTAAATGCAGAGGACAAATTCTGAGTATGGGTTCACTTTCACTTAAAGGGGACATATTATGCCCCTTTTTACAAGATGTAAAATAAGTCTCTGATGTGTATGTGAGGTTTTAGCTCAAAATACCCCACAGATCATGTTTTATAGCCTGTTAAAATTGGCACTTTTTGGGGGTGAGTAAAAACACACTGTTTTGTGTATGTCCCTTTAAATGCAAATGAGCATTGTTGTTTCAAGAAGAGAGCGGAGCTTCAATATCTCATGCAACAACAACAATAACAACAGAACATGTCAGAAACAAACGGTGTTCAGTTCGAACCAGAGTTGGACAATAATGCCTACAGAGCCAGAGAATATATGCTGCATAGAGACCGAACAGGTATAGTTTATTTTAATTCCGGTTTTAACTTATGTTTCCATGCTTTTATCCACTATTAGTACAAGCCTGTTGTAGCAGACCCTGTCTGATTGATGGCCAAAACTTTATTGATGAATTTCATGAAGTTTATTGTTCATCACATGAAAGATTAAGTGTCTGTTTTCACTCCAGAAAATCACTGTAAGAGCTGAAAAACAGTACAAAAAGTGACCATTAAAGTCTTATCCATAAACTCTCTCTCCCTTGCATTATCATCAGCACACAGCGAATTACACAAAAACACTCCTTACATCTAACAGTAAACAAATTATATACAGACCTTTTGCCTTTTCAGGGGGTGCTTAAAAAACTGGTAAACTTTATATCCATAAAACAACTATAAAGTGCACTAAAAAAAAATTATAAAGTGCACGCTCTCCCTTTAATTACTCCCATGACCATAATCGCTCCAGAGACTATAAGCTGGATCGTGAATAGTTGGTACTGATCCATCCTTGAGCTTTAACCTTTTATCAAAACCTGAATTGTCCCTAGTTTAGGCAATGCACCTGCATGGACAAGACATTGAAAATTATGAACAGTGTACAACTGGCTGAGGGCACAGTGGGTGGAAACGTGCAAATTAAGGGGCGGTAATATTATAATAGATCCCCTTCCTACGTCAGAAGGGGAGAGAAATCTGAGTGGCTCGTTTTTTCACATGCTTGCAGAAAAAGGCTTACCAAAACAAATTTACTGGGTTGCCCTTTTTCACGTTTTCTGGGTTGGCAGATGCACCGGGGACCCGATTATAGCACATAAACACGGGAAAAGTCAGGTTTTCATGATATGTCACCTTTAAAGTGACAGCAGCCTAATAAACCGGCTGTTAAACAAACTATCTTTTGAATCTCAAACAATTGCTCTTGACTAAGTCACTTTCGTAACTTTAATAATAAATGTATAATTAATATACCCAGTGAAGCCTGTGCAGTGTTTTCTGTATATCTGATTACTTTAATTGATGTAGTAGCCTATTTCTATAGGCCTATATAGTGCTTGAAGCTTTTCAGGTATATGTCATTTGTGTCTTTTTTTTGTCCTATTGCTTGTAATTAGTTTCTTTGTGTCTAATTTGTTCCTGTTTACTTGACTTCAGTGAGCTTGAGTTTTGTTTTTGTTTTAAGCTAGTTTTGTTGTGATATTGAAATTGTTGGTGAGATTTATGAAATTTCAATGGTATCAAAAAAAGTATATCATAAGTAAAAATAACTCTATTGTGATATATATCGTTAACACAAAATAAAATTACTCATATCGTGATAGAAGATTTTGGTCATATCGCCCACCTCTAATATTTCTCACCACGTAAGGTGTCAAAATATGGGATTCACACATGTGAGCCACCAGCCCCACCCCTGCAGTTGTAAGAAGACGGACTTGGCTCTTACAGCGGAGCACTATTGTGCGTCACACAGTCAGGTGCCAGGGCTTTCAAAGACGGATGGCACCTTGGATCAGCAATAATATTTGCTGGGGGGGCAGTGGATGGGAGCTCTGAGTGAACTCTATTCCTTAACAAACTAAGAGAACACTGGAAGTGTCCCTGTTCATTATTTCAAGTCCGTTTTCAACACCACTGTCTGAGAAGTCTTTCGGTACATGGGGCACAGAAAATAAATTAGTGTTGTAGCTTATTTGTTCCTGAGCAAGTTGTTCTCTTGATTACCTCTATTGCTATGTGATATGCCACTTAAAGGAGACACTGCCCCTTGTCCCTTAAAGGGAGCTACAGTGCACATCCTTAGCAAATATGAAGTTCCCGTCGCATCCGTTAAGCTATCGTCAACTTCACAAACAGATTGTGTAAGCTTGACTATCCATGTATGAAATGGAACAGCCCACACACTGACATGAGAGATGTTTTGAAACGTACAGGAAATATGACAGCAACAATGAATCGGGTTAGCATTGGTGGGCCGCTAACGATGCTAGTCGCTTCAGGCACTATTCTTCCCGCATCAACAGAGCTGGAAATATGGATGGAGCTGATTGCCGCCCGCTGACTGTGCTGACACTGTGTTCTTATTGTGAACTAATAGCGAGACACCCACTCGTTCCTCACTGTTGTCAAGGAGCCCAGCGGCAGATTCAATAAAGCATCTATCAGCCAAGCCTCTCCGCAGAGCTAAAGGGATGAGAAGTGCTACACAAGCGCCTGTATTTCCAGAGGAAATCAGCACCTTGGCAAGTCCACGGTCAGGGATTACGTGATGGGCCTGCAGTGATTCAAGAAAAAATTGTCCCTGTATTTGAAAGATGAGAGGATTGCTGTAAAGCTGTCATATTTGTTATGAGAGAAAAGAAAGCGGAAGCCAATTCCATTTTCTAAATGTTTGTTTTTGTTATTGATATTTGGCACAAGAAATCAAAAACATTAAATCTATTTCATTCAGTCCACAATAAATAGCCTAGTGCTGTCTATTTAATTACTTTTATGTAATAAAACAAAGTACTGTATGGATAGTGAATAAATAAAAATAAAAAAACATAATTTGTCAAATACTGTATATAATTCCCTTCTCAATGTCTTTACATATTTGACACATTTTTACAAATATCATTAAAATATTATAGAAATTAATTTATTTACACTTATTCAACTATTCAAAACTCACAGTAAATAAATGTATATTGTTACAAACGAAGTTTATTTCAAATATGTTTCCACAAAACTATTAAGCAGCACATCAGTTTTTAACATTGATGATATTAAATGTTTCTTGAGCAGCAAATCATCATATTAGACTGATTTCTGAAGGATCATGTGACACTGAAGACTGGAGTAATGATGCTGAAAATACAGCTTTGCATCACAGGAATAAATAACATTTTTAATTATTTTAAAATAAAAAAATTTTAAATTGTTTTAAAAAAATGTATTTAATTATTTAAAATTACTGAACTTTTTTATTGAATAAATGCAGCTATGGTGAGCATAATATACTTTTAATATCATAAAAAATCTTACTGACAAAACTTTTCATTGTAAATATATATATATATATATATATATATATATATATATATATATATATATATATATATATATATATATATATATATATATATATATATATATTATCTGAAAATAATTATGGACAGTGAATAAATATGAATAGCATGTCTCACCCTTAAGACTATGAACTACAAATGAAGTATTACTACAATTATATTTGGCTGCTAGAGAGGTTCTGCTCTGATAATCTCACAAACAACCACCATTCTGATGAAATTATAACCACCTCCCTTGCTAATCTGCTTTTGATATTCACCCTCATCTGTGAACCTGCTCAAGCGTTTAATGCTGGATGAAGCTGCAGGAAATGAGTCCTGTTAAACAGTAAATTTACCCTGAATGGCGAGCTGATGGATGAGAGCCCGGCAACCTGCAACAAAGCATCAGTTCAAATAACAGCCACGCACACACAAACAAACTGACATGTGCTCTCAATCCCATATGATGCAACTGAAACAATTAGCATGTGAAAAGTTATGTTGTGGACGCCGCTCCCCCATTGGTCAGTCGGCTACACCAGAAACACAAACACACAAATGCATACGTTATATGCTAAAGGAAGCTCTCACCATATCCATGAGTGCCTCCGGAAAGGAAGGCTGCTCAAGCGTATCATTCTCTCCTCTCGAACCCTGTGATTGCGGCCGGACTTCATTGAACGACAGACTTTCAAAAGTATCTCAACAAGCACTCCACGAATCCTTCTCATTGAGAGAAAAGACTATGTGACAATTGTGTCCATATTGTCTCCTTACTTCCAAGATGCCATGTTTGGTTTTGGATACTTCCATCTACTACTTGTCCACACTTTAATGCTGATAAAAAAAAATGTAGAACAAAGACAAAGAAAACAATCTATTTATTAAGCGTTTAAAGGAAGACAAATGAAATCGCCCCTGAAATGAACAGTGGCTTCCATAACATCCAAATACAACAGCCTCTGACGGAGTGTGCCGAGCTGTTCCCGTCCCATCTGACGTTCATAGTGTTTATCTGGAAAATGCTTGGCCACATTCCTCCTTCCTATCCACATGACGATATCAAGTCTTTGTTTTTTCCTGTTGCCAGTGATATATTTCCTCTCGCTTCACAGAGGGCAGGGCAGTAGAGTTCAGCCCTAAATCCTTCAGTGTTTCAATCAATTCAGCTTTATCCACCTTTTTCCTGAACATTAAAGTTGTTGAGGTCTATTGTTGTTTTCTTGGGCTGGGAGTTTTACGCCAGAGATTGGCATACCACAGGGTAGGGGTGGGCAATATGGCAATTTCTTTTTCATGTTAGCTTTCAAGAATTATTTTGCTTACTGAGCAGTACAGCCAATCTAAGACACCACTGACATTTAAAATATTTTCTTTTGTGTTCCATAGAAGAAAGAACATCATACAGGTTTTGGAATGACATGAGTAACTGATTTTTGGGTGAACACATCAGGGCAGTCAACATAAAAAAATCTGTTGACTGAAATATATCTGATCATATATATTTCGTAATATTTTTGTTTGATTTCTGCACTATAAATAATTTTCTTATCAGATTTTTGTTGCATAGGCAACATCTCCCTTGGACAAAACATCCCTGGTGTATGAGCGTGTGTGGGAGGAAAACACATTGCAGGACCGAGTGAGACTACTGTTCTTGCGTAGCTCTCTTTCCCTGTCGGCATGTGGTCATCCTCTTCGACCTCATAATGAGAACCCCTGCTGACCTCTTCGTTCCAGCAGCTAAAGCATATTGATTCTGTCAATGCAAGCTGTACTCTTTAGCTTTTTAACGCAACAAATGACGCCTCAAACTGAGAGGGAAAGACAACAAGGCTACAGTGACAAGAAGACACTCATGAGCTGATTTGCAATTTCTCTTTTTGTCATATACCCACACAGACACACATGGGCATAATGTAAGGGATATGTCCCCAGCACTTTAATACGACGTAAATTCTACCCCCATACTTTTTTAAGTCTATGCATGACTTGATGTTTTATTCTTATCCAAAATAAGGTGATGTGAACATTATGGAGCACTAAACTCTAATGTAATGTATGTTTCATTCATACTGGAAGGCAGAGGGTGCCCTCACACAGAAAGTCCAAAAGTAATAACTTATTACGTTCCAGGAAATTCCTTATATGGCCAAAGGCATTTAGCTTGCGTGGTAAGATATTGTTAATTATGTTTAGTTAGACACGTACAACTAATCACATAAACATAGGTGTGTTGCACCATTCCTGTCGGATCCAATATAGAAGGCACAGCATTGTTTTTTAAATCTCATTCTGTCTGAAAATCCCAAACAAAGTCTTGTTTACAAAGGAATCTGCAGAGAGATGAATCAAACAAATGTGAAATGTCTTACGCACGTGAGCTGGAACTTCATTAAAAATAAAGTACAGCCACGCATTCCTAATATTGGAATCCGAAGGAAGCTTATGCAGCGACTGTGTTCTTCCACAGCCAGGCACTGCAAAATATTTAGTAATCTTCAACGGCATGTTTACTGCTTGGTAGCTCGGTCCGGTTTAGCGTCACGTAGTCCTGTGTTATTTACCTATTACATGTCATATGCGAATCGGTGGGCAGGGCTACAGAATTAGGCATTGGTCTTCTTCTGTTGAGGTGGCGTTTCACTGCTCTCTGATGTCACAGGGATTCGCAGATTCAGCTGTCAATAAAAGCTTTTATTTAACTAACAAGGAAGTTTTCAGCTACGAAATGTACAGGATATTCTTATATTATGATGACCTTTTATATATCAAAAGCTCAAGGAAAAGTTGATTTCTCAATTCATGACCCCTTTAAGAAATTGAACAGTAGAGTATTTATTATAATGTTTTTACAACCTATTTTGCATGCCACATGGTTTAATATTTTATTATCTAATCCATTTACATTCATACATTAATACTTTTTGATGTAGACCATCTTACATAAAGCAAGTTGAGCTATTATAAATAAGTGAGAATTCAATGGTTCTGATGCATGCACTTCGGAAAAAAGCAATGTCAATGTCAGCAAAAACAGACAGAAAACAAGCATAGAACATTATTTTTAAAAAGTCTCCTGGGAGAATATTAGCATAAAGAATACATCCAAGAATAGTTTATTTCTTTGTGAAAGAAAGTTTCAATTATCTTTGGCAGGTGTAACTGTTTGAGTTATTTGGTAATTCACAAAATAGCACAATTGTTATATAAAATCATTGTAAAGCTTAAGTACCAAAACCTGCACACTTTTAACACAATGGTTCTCAACTGATTTAACACTGGACATCAACATCAAGTGCCCAACAATTGTTTAATGCACAAAAGCACATAAAAGTGCTTAAAATCTAAAAAAGGATTAATATTATCACAAACTTCATAAGCATCTTCTGAACAGCAACAATAAAATGAATATAATAGCCAAAGTGTTATTTAAAAGCCTAACAAATGAGACAAACACTCATGCATTAGGCTCCTGAACATACGTACACATTGCACAGCATATAGCATAATATATATCAATGATGTGTTTATTGCTGGTTTTATGCTCTCTGCATAATTCACTTCAAAGCGCAGTCAGGACAATCTTCAAAAGCTTATTTATTGTTTTATCTAATTATGCATGATGGTTGGTTAGTTTAATTGTTTCCCCCCCTCCTGCGGTCCTCGACCCTATCATAATAGACCTACACCCATTATCGGGTCACAACCCACCACTGCTCAATGCCATAATATAGCTGTCAAGTGCTGATTTATAAAACTGCTTAAAATCATCTCACTGTTCTTCCCCTGAAACGCATTTACAGCAGGTATGCCAGGAATCACATTTTATACTCTTCATTGCATAACATCCGTTAGGATAAAAGCTTTTAGTGTTAAAAATCCACAGAGCATAAATTTATAGATGCACCACTGAACTGCAACCTGGTTATAGTGCATTATGCAATCTTTGCTTCTTTCCCTTTTTTTTTTTTTTTTTTTTTTTTTACACATGATCTGTGACCATTATCAATCTCCACCATTTCCACTTCATTCACTTGTTAATTTGATGCACTTACTGACAGCGTGAGCTAAATGAAATGCATGCTGGTATTTGCATTGGGTGTGATCACTGAAGAGTGAGAGGGGAACTGAATGAGGGTCCTACTGGGGCTGCTCACACTAGTCATTCTCCCAGCTCCCAAAATAGACTTTCTGCATTGCGCCAGCGGTCCTTATCTAGCTGTCTGGTGTTTATGTTATCTCTCTACAGGGGTATCTTTCATCCTCTTTCAATGCTGCTTTACACATTTCATTTTCACAAACAGGGCCACAAGGACAGAGTCACATAGCAGCACCTGAAGTCTTAAAACAAAAGCACTTCATACACAGAAGCACGGCAGTACAGAGGCCCCTAAAAGCATCATCACCACAGGGCTCTTAGGAGTCTATAAACTACTTCATGGTTTCAGTAAAGCTCGTAAGAGAAATACAAATGCCAGTACGCACACCATGTGCTTTCCAACATATCTTGTTTTTAAAAAAAGCACCCACATCAACACATATACCTCAACTTATTCATCATTGCCAAAACACAGCTGCTGAATCTACAGAGCAAAATAGATAGTGTGAGCAATGTAGTTTGATCACAAATTACTCCTATGAACCGGATCTTTTTAGTGAATCTAACAACATGCAGTGCAACCAGTGTAGTCTGATTTTTGAGCTAATGACTCTTGTGAACCGGTTCTTTTAAGTAAATCAAACCTTTAAACCTAACCCTAACCCTAACGCTTACAATTAAAGGTAGGGTAGGCAATTTCAGAGAGGCTAGCAATAGCATGCTAGCTTTGAAAGCATGAGACCCCAGCCTCCTTTCAGAGCGCTTGCCAAAGCTACGCCTCCTTCAAAACACATGAACGCACACAGCAGAGTTTGCAAAGCGTCACGAGACGAGAGATGCCATTAAAGGGATGGTTCACCCAAAGTTTTTTTTCTCTTTTGAACACAAAAGAAGATATTTTAAAGAATGTTGGTAACCAGACAGTTGACAGTAACCATTAGCTATGTTTCCATCACCCTGTTTTTATGCCCTTTTGGAAGTATCAGAAACAAGTGATGGAAACACTAAAGAAGTTTTTATACTCGATTGAGGTGGTTTTTGACTTCTGCGAAAAAGAGTTAATGCGAATAATGGGATATGGAAATCCTTTGCAGAATAAATTCTGACATGGTGCACATTAAACCCACGTGACTGATTGGCTGTTTGCTTTATGATGGGAATTCCGGTACTTTTTAAAGAACCAAACTGGATCATTTGGCTCAGCTCAGTAATAAGAGTATACGTTTGCGTGTGTTGCTAATCTTGTTTCTCTGACCCAATATTAAGGATGATCTTTTCACGACACTGCTTGACCACACGCACTCCATGCCGTAACTGAATGCTATGTTAAGGTGTAGCCTACTGTGCATGTGACAAATCGAGAGCGGCGCCAGTAATGTCATCACACATGATCACATGCACATACACAACAAAATAAAATTCAGCTAGTGACTACTTAACATGTTATTGAGCAGTGTAGCGAAAGGATAATCATATTATTCGGTCTTGTATTCGCCTCTCACCGTTCACTTAAAGGAGCCGGCTCACAACTGATTTACATTTGTTTTTTTGCAAACTTTGAAAAGATTCACTTCACATTTGGATGGAAACCATCTACTGACTTCCATAGTATTTTTTTTTTCCTAATATGGAAGTCAATGGCTACCGTCAACTGTTTGACTACCAACATTCTTTAAAATATATATTTTTTGTGTTCAACAGAAGAAAGAAACACATGCAGGTTTAGAACAACTTGAGGGCAAGTAAGTGGTAACAAAATTTTAATTTTTGGCTGAACTATCCCTTTAAATTACCTCATATCACAACATTGCAATGAAAAATGAATGTAAACAACTTACAGAGTTCTCACTTGTACCACCTGACTGCTGCAGATTCATTTCGGTGTTGATAGCATTGACATAGAAATGCATAAATCCAAGTCAGAGGACATGAACAGCTCCAGGCAGAACGTCACCGGTTGCCATCTAGTAATTACAATTATGATAGCTTGTTGTTTTGGTTTAGGAGGAACTGTAAAAGGCGGCTGCTGTTTGTTTGCTGTGTCTAAAACTCTGCATAGTCTTATGTGTACAGGAACGTGCTTATGACATGTGATGTCTGCGCGAAGAAGTACACAAAGGTATGGAAATACATATGTTGACAGGCAGGTAGGACAAACACCCACACGATCTTATTCCTAAATGTGGGGGAGCTTACGGTTTCCGACTATGTACTTGCCCTTACTAGTGGCCGGTAACGGATTAGGCTCAGGTGTTTTCGCTTGCTCGCCATTCCATTCCTCGGACTGGATACGTGCGATTATATCCTCAGGTGAGCTTCCGGAAGCCCTGAGCTCCTCCAGCACTGTTGACGCCGACACCAGTAAGTCTGCCCACTCGCCCAGACCATCGTGTCAGGCCAGGTGCCTCCGTGTGCATGGTTCCCCCTTTGGGCAACCCCCACACATGTATTTCCACCGTAAGCCTCCTCAAGCAGGTGTTTTCCCTTGGCAAACTTGCCTCCCCTGGGGTTAAAAGTCCACCTTCGGCTGGTTCCCCAGAATCTTCCATATGTAGCCCCTAGTGGTCATATGTGTATTCTAAGTCCTCCCCACGGGCAGGCATCCTGGCGCATGTTCCCCCTGGAATATGCTTCCCAGTGTACCTTGGTATTCCTGTGATAAGTGGGAGTCCTTCGTCCGTACTAAGCCTTACGACAGGGAGCTCGCACTTACGCAGGGCACTGGAAGACAGCCGAGTGGCGGGATTAGATTGGGACCCCCATTCGTCAGTAACTGACGTTACTCGGAGTGACTGAATGAAAGGGAACATCTCGGTTATGTATGTAATCCTCGTTCCCTGAGGATGGAACGGAGACGTAACGTCCCTCTGCCACTCCGCTGTACTGCTGGAATGGCCAGAGTTCAGTCTTGGCTCCTCAGCAGGTAAACATAATGCGATGTGCTTTGCGTACTTCCTTATATACCCACGTGGTGGGGCGGAGTTACGCATGCAAATTCCGCATGCCCATGGCATTGACACTGCCATTGGGCGCTTTCTTAGATCTCGAAGATGATAGGCTTCTAAGCGAAACCCCCATTGCCGTTCCAGCGTTATGTCTCCGTTCCCTCCTCAGGGAACGAGGGTTACATACGTAACCGAGACGTTTGCATGTTATTTTCTTTAGTTGTCTATTTATTTATTTATTTAATTTTTTCATGCAGCTCTATTTAAATTGATTCATTATTGAAATGATCTCATTATCTGGCACTGGAATTTAATTTATTTTTCCCAAATATATATTCCCATTAAATTCTTCATGTTTCCCATCCCTAAATGAATCTAATTTACATTACAAAGCAGGTGTACTTGCACTGAATGATAATTACTTCACTGAAATACTGACGACACAAATTATATTCGTCGAAACAAAATGTTTTCTCATATTTGATTACAGGTGTTCAACTTGACTTATATAAAAATAAAATAACCACAAAAATAACCATTCACATATGCACAGGAAATCCAGGTATGTTTTAACCTGCAATGACAGGTATGAGCTGTAAAACAAAGCATAATTCATGTAAATGAGCTCTTGAGTAAATCGCATGAAACATAACCTGTCTTCAAAAGTTATAACCCAATTTATGTGCCTGAAAGAGGCAGCAGCCGAATATATTTGTTATATTGCAAGCGCTAATGAATTACTCACGTCCAGAGACTAATTTGCATAATTCCAATTTGCACCCAAAGGCATTATGCTGGCTTTTTTATGATTCCCGAATTCTATTACTGTTGTGAAAACAAAACCCCACTGTGTAAAGAAGGTAGGTGTTGGTGAAATAAATTCAAAAGGAAAGAAAGGGGAGATAATATCATGCGAGCCTTAGCTGCTATCTGTCCTTAGGACTGTGTAATTACTGTCACAATGTAATTAACCTTCACCTCATCTCGATGGATACTTTGGTGCTCACAGCATACTGGCGCCGACAATGCACGCAAGTGTACAGCCATGTCCGATAACGGTCTGGGAGATGATTTGGTGAAGCACAGGTGGCATTTAAATGTCATGGGTCAAAATGCTACATGAGTAAAGAAATAAAGCATCCTAATATCAAAGCAAAGAATTGGAACCAAAGAAGACAAAGGAAAAAAGGAGGCTTTTTATTTTTATTAAAAATGTTTATAAAAATTATTTATTTATTTATTTATTTATTTTGTCATTTTAAAAGCTGAAAGTTATGTATGTATATTGAAATTTTAAAATGCAACTAAAGATTTACATTTAAAAGGAGAAAGGAAGGTACATGCAACGTCTGCTTTTTAAAAAAGAAAAAGAAAATTATATCCAGCAATGGCTTTAGGAAATGATTGTTCTCAGCACTGTGGAGGTGGAATAATTCAAATATTTCAAATGCTCTTACTGAGAAAATGTTTAGCCAGGACTCCATTTATTATGCTGTTTATCACGACTGCTATTTATTATTTGTGTCCTACAGTGACATGACAGAATTTATCCCACAAGGAGTTTAACAATTACCGCCATGCAGCGCTGGTTCGCATTTTTCAAATCATCCATAAGTGCACAACCAAACCTGCGATACCACAACACCAAGTTCAACATGTTCCTGGATCAACATCTTTGTTGATCCAGGAACAACATTCCAAACAACCAATCAGATTTGAGGGACAAGTTTACAGTTTATCTCAAGTTTAGGCTCACAACCAGGGTTAGGTGCTTCTACATCAGTGTTATTCACCTATCACTATCACCCTCTGATTTTAGAGATTTTATGGGCAGAGATTAACGGTGGGGGAAATGTCGATTCACATATGAATCGTGATTCTATCGTCTACTGATTCGCATTGATTTTCATCGATTTTCTAAAATGTTACACTTCTTTAGCTTCGCAGTACTCAAAGTTTTTAAAGGTCAAACACACACAATTATGTCTAAATGCACATTGGGTGGAATACTCATGTAAACACAGTCTGTTATGACCTACGTGAACGTAAACAGTTGGGAGCAAAATCGGATGCGTAACAGTATACGTGATTTGTGCATTTGTTCTTAGAGGGACAGCAACCTCATAAATTGTTGCTGTCCGTTTCATTAATGTTAATTTTAAAAACAAATCACACTGCTTTTGACAGAATAACTTTTATGTCTTTAATATGAATCAATTTATATTAAATTCATACAGTAATGACTGCATCTTATTTTTACATTTGATTATTTCATTTCTGTATTTCTTACTAGCCAACATGTTAAATAAACTTATAGGCTACTGTACCTGTTTGTCATTTGCTCATTTGTTCCTATTTTTAATAACAAAAGACTAACTTAATTAGAGAAGTCTGTTAGTAATATGTGTGTAAAAACTGAGGTCATCTTAAATAGCATTATTTGGTTGACTAACATTTAATTCAGTGGATTTTTTTTTCTTATCTACTGTCAAATAAGAAATGTAACACAAAACAGTAAACTACAATCAAATTTATGCATATATATCGAATCGAAATATGATTCAAAATTTGAATTGATTTTTAACTGAATCGTGATCGTACCAAAAGATTCCCACGAAAGATAACATTTTCAGATAGGAATGTTGTTTCAGGATCAACAAAAAATGTTGACCCAGGAACCCATCTAACTCTGCAAAATCAGGACATGTCAATTGTATCCCCCTCCTTACGGGTGGCTTTGTTTGGAAACGGATGTGGAAAGCCACACGTTTGCTGCTCGACAAACTGGAAACAAGCCCTCTGGTGCTACATGAAGAGTCAACCAATAAGTCTTTCAACAGACTGTCACTATCTCACCCCAGTCCATCAGTCCCATTTATTCCAATTCATTAGCTATAATCGCACTGAACGACCCTTTATTACGTTTCCCGCCTCCAGCGCCCACGGCAGGAAAAACAGGAAGAATTGTGGGTATCTTGTGGAAAGCCACAACAGAAGTGATATAAATAGCAGAAGGAGCAGAATTATGTAATACAAGAGAGAAGACAAAGAGATGGGGTGTGCAATCAGGAGAGAAGGGGTCCAAACCCACTTGCTCATTGTTATTCGTGCTGATGCGGCTCTTGCTGTCTGGAATGTAGCTGTGTTGGAAAAAAAAGTTAGTATTTTAATTATGTTTTCCATTTATTATTGATTTCTTTTTACATTAATAAAGGTCACAATGCTATTGCTTCTATTCGCCAAAATGTGACGTGGTAACTGAGAGGACATCATCTAAACACACAGGGGAATTGAGTCGTGATGTAGAGCTCAATGAATGTAAAGTCTGCATTAACAGGACAAATGAAAAGCGTACCATATAATGCCAGCTCATACTGGAACGTTAGCTGTGAGGAAGACCCTGGTAGTCGAGGAGAGCGATGAATAATTCAGCACTTGCCTCACATACATCCTCGTGGCCGGTGTGAATAAGCTGTTTTGTAATTTAGGCTGGGTGGGATGTAAAGAGAGATTTATTACTGATCCCTTTGTGCACACAGGTGCTTTAATTGGCTAGAAAAAAAAAAGCTTTCTCGTTCTATTTTTAAAAAAAACTATAATTTGTAATGCATGCCTTATTAAAAATGTCCCTAATACTTATTAACAAGTATAAAACTATAATAAATATGAATATAAAAAGAAATATAAATTGATAAAATATTAATATAAAGTATTAATATAAATTGTTAATATAAAATATTAACTTATATTAAAGTATTAACTTCCTTAAAAATATATTACTGACCCCAAAACTATATATATATATATATATATATATATATATATATATATATATAATACTTTTAAAATATTAAATTGATCAAAAGTGACAGTAAGGACATTGATAATGTTACAAAAGAATTTCAAATAAATGCTGTTTTTTTTTTTGTTTTTTTACTTCAACGAATCTTGTATCACAAATACGCATCACTGTTTCCACAAATATAGCACAACTGTTTTCAACAAGAAATGTTTCTTAAGCAGCAAATCAGCATATTAGAATGATTTCAGAAGGATCATGTGACACTGCAGTAATGATGCTGAAAATTCAGCTTTGCATCACAGGAATAAATTACATTTCATAATGTATTCAAATAGAAAAGTTATTTAAAATTGTACCCTTTTTACTGAAAACAAAAAAATCTTACTGACCTCAAACTTTTGAACGGTAGTGCATTTAGAAATATATTCTGAGGTGTATACATTTATAATACTATAATATACTTAATACATATGATTCATACTATTTTTGCAAAATGCACACCATGTAATTTTTCTTTTGACCCGACACATTTGCCAAAAAGTGTAAGGATTATTATCAGAGCACATTACACAATGCAATGCACTGAGCGTGACATTTCCAGTTTCAAGAATCAGCATTGCTGGACAAAAGTTAACTCATTATATCACAAAAGAGAGGTAAATTTATGATAACGGAATGCCACCATATTTCATACTGAGTTGTAGTGTTCAGTAAGCAATTTGCTAATATTCCATTCTATCTCTTAACACTCTTAACAGTCAGCAATTCAATGCACTCTTAAGCAGCTTTTAAACCAAGAAGATGCACAGGGCCCATTTCTACACCAAATGATTGGAAACAGCATCAGTCAGGGAATTTTACCAAGTGCACAGTGACATTATACAGCGTAACGGGTACAATTAGCACAGTGCTTATGGGCTGCAAAGGTGATAAGTGGCTTCCTTTCTCTCTCTCACCCAGTTACTAGTATCAGACAGACAACCCTAATCACCAACTACTCTACAGACGACTGCTCATTCTCTCATCTGCTCTCAAAAATTAGATTAAGAACCAAATTCAAAGGTGAAGTGTGGAATTTCTGTGCCAGTAGTGCCACTAAACGGAACTGTACAAATATGAACTGTTACCAAACAGATAGTCTGCCCCAAACTCACGCCATTGGGTTTTCCAATGTTGCTGTGTCAAGCTGCTCCAAAAAAAAAAAAAAAAAAATGGGGTGGGGGTTGGAGATAATACCAAAGTGCCACAGTATTTACACCTAGAAAACACACTTTCTGGGGGTTAATTTACACTTTATTAGGACATTATATTAGGATATTGTGAGTTCAGAACAACTTAAGCTCAACTTAACAGCACTTAAACAAAAAATATTTTTGACATGCACATTTTTCTTTTCTTTTTTAAAATTTAATTACATGAATGAGGTCAATCTGTAAATGTTAAAATACGCACTATTTTAAAAGTAAGCACAAGAAAGACGTAAAACAATACGCAATGATTTTGGCATAACAAAAGTCACTTGCTGAGCTTTGTGTCTAAAGCTGTATTCGATTTTAAAACTTTCTTGCCATGACAACAAAAGAGCTAAAGCCCTAAAATGACTGTAGAAATGACGATAACAAATTTCCAAAATGTATTTGTGTGATATTCAACATTATGCCACAAAATTTGGGAACTTGGATTATTCCTTTAAAACTGAAACAAAGGGGTGTGAATCTTTGGGTAGACAGTGAATCAATACGATTCATGATTCATATTTTTTCGATACGATTCAAGAACAATTTTTGCATATTCAGAGTAGATTAACAATGAGATTTGATTTCATTCATTTAATGATTCGATTGTGATTTTTAAGTGCATTCAAAGGATTATTTAAATGCTTCTACATGTTTCTTAAGGCAGGGTGCAAATAACACAGTGACCTGGTGTCAGAGAGTTGTCAGTTCTTATCGCTGGGTGATGTTGGTTGTTCCATTCCTGAGCCTTGTTCTTGTCCCCTATGATTTTGTATTTGTGAAGTTTTGATTTTATTTAATAAAAGTACGACTGCACTTGGATCCTGCTTCGTCATCTGCTGCAACCAATTGTGACAGAATAACTGACCATACCATGGATCCAGCAGTATGTTTCATCAGCCTTCGTCAGGGAACTTGCTCACTCGTGGACCACATCCAGGGCTTCTTAAGTATTGCTAATTTCACTGACCTCCCAGACTTTGCCCTTATTATTTATTTCGCTATGGACTTAACAAACCGCTACAGTCAAAGCTTATCAGTGATGGTCCTCGAGGATCACTGAGTAAGTTCCTGGACTATGTTCTCCAGCTAACTGGGTCCTCCTTCAATGTTGGGGAGGTTGAGGAGGATACTTCCCCTAAATGTTTTTTGGGGGGAGGCACCATGCATCAAGCGCTGATGACCACTGAGCTTGGCCCACCACGGTTGCCAGCATGTCCTGTTCTGATAGTCGCAAGCCCTGTACTTTCTGTACCTTCCCGTCCTGTGGTTTCCATGTCAGAGCTTTCCGCCAAGATGGCCGCCACGCCAGAGCCCTCATACAAGATGGTCGCCACGCCCAAGTCAGTCTTTAGAGTGTGCAGCGCTGAACTGTCTGCACTGCCATGGTCCCTTGAATTGCCTGCACTCCCTGTGTGTATTGTGGACTCTTGTTGTTTCCTGTTTTGCTCCATGTGTTGTAGTCCTTTGTAGTTTTCTTTATGATTTGAGTTTCAATTCAGGCGTGACTCGTTAGTCTCGACAGCTGTCTCGTTCCACGATCTGTTTGCCTGTGTATTTAAGCCCTGTGTTCAGTCTTGTTCTTTGTCAGTTCTTATCGTTGGGTGATGTTGGATGCTGTATATGAAATGGCTAAGAATTACATTGTAGAACTTTCTCAAACTCTGTTTTTGCTATTACAGCTCTCAAGGTTTCTTAGAATTTTAAATCGATTACTGACAGAAACACTATTCATGTAATCAGAAAACAAGTAAATCATTAAATTACACGTCACCTTTACAAAAATCAAACAGCGAGAGGTGAGCCAGTGGAAGCATTACTGTAAGAGGAACAGAATAAAAGTTCAGGAAAAGATGATACAGTGGAGTGTGAGGAGAAAACGGAGATGGGAAAGGGCCACCGCATACCCAATATAGCTGCAAGGCCATTAAAACAGTCTACATTCAATGCTATGACAGAATAGTGGACACCAGGTGCATTAACGACAGCACACAAAAAGCACACTCCTGATTAAATAATGCAACTGGCTCTAACCATGCACTCGTTGCATAGAAGTGAGCTCTGAAGAGCCAGATGAGAGACTCACTCTTCGCCGAGAAGGCAGTGTTATCAAAGAGGAACATTCAGCGGCTGTTGACTATCGATCTGTTGATCTTTCATGCACTGAACCCTCGCACCTCAGTACTCTGCTTGCAGATATACACTGAATCACTGCCTTTACGGGGATATTTTTACCACAGCATGATTAACTAAGGAATGACATCTTCCAACATTAAAACTCTGCAAAACTACATAACACCTCACAATGAAAACATCTGTTCGACAATTAAGATGTACTTGTATAAAAGCCTGTATATAATGTTTTAAACATGTTCCATGACTATAAAGGTTCTGTCAATTTCTGTTTGCTATTGCAATTGCAAAAACCACCCAATGCAAACAGAAATATTAAAAAGACTAAACAACTGATGCACTCTGATGTAATTTCGCTGCACAGTTGTGCTAATAACACTAGATTATGGAAACAATTTAATCCATTAAAAGCACTATTTATTGAAGAGTACTTTCCCACCTCTATTATAGGAACTTTTTTTTTCATCTTAACTGTTCAATTAACTCCACTATTTATAAAAAATCCAAATGTTATACTGTACATAATTATGTGATGCTTTAATTAATTTAAAAGAGTCCTATTATGCCCTTTTACGAAGTCTTGATTTTTTGAGGGCTATACTAGAACAGGTTTTCATGCTTGACTGTTCAAAAAATTGACATTTTCCTAAACACATTTAACATATTTTACATTATTACAGCTCCTCTCTCCCCAGTCTGACTAGAATGTGCCGTTTAGTTCCTGTTTCGATGAAGCCCCTCCTTCTAAAATATGAAATGTGTTGTGATTGGTTAACTGGCTCAGTGTGTTGTGATTGACACCGCTTGGCGTCAATTTCAAACCAATTCAACCCGGTTCAGACCCCGACAATGTTAATGTGGATTGTGCAGAACGGATTTCAAGCACAGACTTTGCAAGCATGGATTTCACAGGACGTTTCAAAGTGGGGTTTTTTTGTTGTTTTTACAGATTATAGATACGATGTTATCCACCATTTAATCATATTTGTCGGGTAACTTTGGTAAACAGTAATCAATCACAAGTCAAGTCATGGATACTTTTCCTAAGGGGCAGTGAACAGTCTTACAAAAGCAAGAGCTTGCAAAAGCTACAGTAAACACTGCATCAATACTGTTAGTTAGCAGGCTAGTGGTGCCCTTTGTTTACATCATAGGAACTGCGTAAAACGTATAATTAGTAGAAAACACAACTACAAATAATAAGCCATACTTACTTTATATCAAGTTGTGATCCATAAACAACAGATTGTCCCGATAAAATGGGATGGGCTATGCTTTTCAAAAGAAGCTTTTGTGCGTAGCCTGCATTGTACTCTCTTATGTTCTGGAAGCTGTCCTCCATAAAATGTGGAGCGCACAGACAAATGTTGGTGTTCAGGAACAGTGTTAAAAATACATTTTAACCACTCTAAGTTCGTCCACCTTAGGACAAACTTTTTCCAGGGTGGAAAAAACAGCAGCAACACACTTCATCTTCTCTAGTGCAACTCAACCAGGCCTCGCCCCTTTTTTGTGAATTCAGTGGGCGGAGATTATTTAAATGAGTAATACTGTGACTTCACAAGATCCGGAAAAAAACTTGTTGAAGTCCAAACGAGCCGTTCGTAGTAGTTCTTGAAAAGTGGATTCTGTTAAATAAAATATCTCCCTTTGGAGTGGACTTTGAGTCTTGTAACCTTGAAGATCTTTATGCTCCCAACAGCAACTAGTTGAAAAAGTGAAAAAGCATGAATGGACTCCTTTAAGCATCACAACATTGATTTGACTTTGGGTAAAAAATGATTACTTGATTACAAACTATTGATTGGCCATAATTGTAATATCAATGCATCACTATATGTTTGTGTACATTTACTAGCATTTTCAAAACCTAACTCTTTGAACCTGCAAGATTTGAATTGCATTGAAAAATGCATTCAGCACATTTTGAGCATGTTTGCACCATTAGCTGATCTGCATATTTCCTTTAGTGAATTTGGTGCTAAAACAACGCAAATGATGTGCTTTCAGTCCATATTTATTTTAAGATAATAATAGTTTCTCATAAGCTCTATCAATTACAAAAAAAGCATGTATGACACATATGAGGCTTTGGATGATATCAATGTAATAAGTAATTAAAGTAACACATGGTGTCATAAATATTGTAACCTTACAGGCCTGAAGATTCATACATAATACATTCATCTCTATGGTGGGGTCTAAAAATAAGGCTCTTTCCTAGCAGTAATAATTCATTGTGGATTCTGTCTTTTTATGTTAACAGACAGCTCCTTTCCAGAGTGGCGGCCCCTGGCTTGAAAGAATACAATACTGTTGGAGAGCTATTCAAATGAGTGACATTTCCAGGAAGAAACAAATGCTGGACGCACCAAGAAATGTCAAGCTTTGGTATTTTTGTTAATTGGACAAATTCTTCCTCTGTCCCTCGATCTACACACACACACTATCCCTGGCCTGGTGAGATCCCTCTGCACCTCTTGTAAACGTCTTTCATCACAGTAGTTTCAGCACTTTCTCAAGCAACAGCTGTGAGGACAGCTTTGTGTTATCGAGCTGTGAAGATGACATGGAGTATCTTCACACGGCCGACTGCTGAGAACGCCACAAGACTGCTCAATAATTTGTTTACTCCTTAGTGGCTTTCATCCTGACTGCTGGCTAAGTTACAGTTTTTCATTTTCATTTTTCTTATGGTTTCCTGCCTCCTAGTGTGCTAAAAAAACCATACAATGCATCCATATACAATTAAGGAAAACATAAAAATCACACACTGGAAAATTGCTGGTGCTTTTTTGAGGATGAATCAAACTATGACTGGTGTTTACATGTTTAGTGTGGGTTTCACCACTTATTAGCTGATGTGTTTCTGACACCAGACCAACTAAACCACCTTAAGACTGTAGGGATGTATTACCATTCAAAACTTTAGGGTCAGTAAGATATATTTTAAAGAAATTAATACTTTATTTTGATCAATTTAATCCATACTTGCTGAATAAGTGACAATAAAGACATTTTAATGTTACAAAAAAAAAAAAAAAAAAAAAAAAAAAAAAGGCACAATTGATTTCAACACTGGTAAGAAGAAGAAATGTTACTAGACCAGCAAATCAGTATATTATGATTTCTGAAGGATCATGTGACACTGAAGACTGGAGTAATGATGCTGAAAATTCAGCCTTGCCATCACAGGAATAAACTACATTTTAAAATTTATGAAAATAATAAGGTTATTTTAAATCATAATAATAATTCACAATTTTACTTGTTTTACTGTGTTTAGGGGAAAACAAAGTTTGAAATACATGACACATAGCAATGTGGATGTTTGCATAAGCTCTGCAATTCAGCACTCTAGTAAAGTTACGTCACATTTATTTATATAGCACTTTATACAATAGATTGCTCAAAGTCAACCAGCTTTACCATAATTAGACAGGAAAAACACTGTCAGTGTCTCGTTTCATTTTCTACTATAAAGCAGCTCTCCAGTGTGTTCATGTTTTCACTCGACTCCAATCTAAGTTCATTTTGGCCTGATTTTGTTCGAAATTACGTCACATCAGTTCGTTCTTCGAATTCGCTTGAAGTAATTCACGGCCTTTAAAGGGATAGTTCACCCAAAAATGAAATTTCTGTTCATTTACTCACCCACGAGTTGTTCCAAACCTGTATGAATTTCTTTCTTCTGCTGAACATGAAAGAAGATATTTTGAAGAATGTTGGTAACCAAATAGTTGATGGGCCCCATTGACTTCCATAGTATTTTTTTCCATACTATAGAAGTCAATGGGGTTTGCCAGTGAGTAAATAATGACAGAATTTTCCTTTTTGGGTGAACAATCCCTTTAATATTGGCCATTTATCTACATCATACATGTAGGCTCAGGCTGACTTAAATAGTTTTTCCCCCGGCAAAAAATCTGAATCAGTATTACTCTCACTGAATGGTCAATATTGATTTTCAATCATATGCAAACATTAATTCTTCCACTCTCTCTCTGTCTTTCTCTTTCTCTTTACATCTAATTCCCTATCACAGACCTTCTTACGAATGATAAATACCCTCCATAAGCAGTAACAGCACTCTTGGGACTGCAGTCTGGCCCTCTGATATACTAAACACAGTAATTCAATGTCTTCTGAATGTCTGCCAGGGCCAATTACAAACCTCGGGAATCCAAACCACGTCTGCCACCAACAGCAAAAAAAAAAAACAAACAGGCAAATTCACACTGACACAGTGTAAGATTTTCATGTAGTCTACTATGCAGTAATTCGCACTGACCACTAGGCTTCCCAGTAAACTCATAATACATGGCGGATTGGATTATTAGGCTGAAAATATTTTATAATAATCATTTAACATTTTTCCATTGAAAATTTAATTAAGCAATCTGTCAGACAGCACTTCTAATATTGGGTTATATCCATTTGTGATGGCATTAAACAGAACAAAATACTATTTATTAATAAATCGTTATTAATATCAACTGTAAAAGCAACTGTCAAGTGAATGTCTTTAATGCAAGGCTCTAGCCCACTAACAAAAATTTAATTGGAAAAAGAAAATATTTCTTTCTTTTCTCTATCCATTTATTCCTCATTTCCTCTCATACTTTCGTCTGGTCTTTCTGTCTTGTCTTAATTCCTGGGCTCAGCAAGATCAGTTTAGAGTTCAAAGCAAACAAAGACATAATTCAACAGAAATTCATTTTCCTCTAAAAAAACTTTTACTAATTTGCTCTACTGAATCACATGCATCACAGTGCATATAGGAAAAGATAATACTAATCCAGCATGCTCAAATGAGATCTTGCAGTTTCTGCGGGTGGCCACGAAAGATACTTCATCACAGCTAAAAATAGCCAGACGGCGCATTTTGTCCATTATTTCCGCACATTATTACTTTGTTTTGATTCAATCTGCAATTAAATCAAGCACTCTGGGATTATGAGCACTGTTGCTGCTCACCATGGAAACCAGAGTTAATTCAATATATGAAGGTTGCTTAAGTCAGTGTAACACTTCGGCAAAGCACATAGCAACACCAGACTGATGGCGGGGTGATGCAGGCCTGTTATCTGTAACCACTAACCAGTAATCTGTGGAAGGGGGTACAAATCAAGGTGATATCCATTCTCTACTGTGATGGCTGGCCCACTGCAAACAGATCTAAATGAATTTCTATAAATAGACTTCCTGAGAAAAGAGGGGTCTTGGACCTCTCCTATAATGATATACTGGTGCAAGGAGAGGAGCAACAATTATTTCTGAGCAAATGTTGACTTTACCACGAACTGCTGCATATTTATATTGTTCCAAACGTCTGGCATAGTTTTGGAATGTAATATAAGAGGCAGTTTGAGAATAGACTATTAAATTAGGGTTAATAATATACATTACATTAGGTCTTTTTAAATCTATATTTCAAGTTAGCATTTCATTAAATGCAAAAACATCAAAGTCAAAAAACTCAGGCCCAAAACATACTCAACGCAAATACTGGAATGCAGACAATTCTATCTAGTAAGCACTGAATTCTCAACACTGCCACAAGGGGCGCCAGACTTTCTGCTGTGTAGAAGAGGGTTTTGCAAAGTTTTAAAGGCACAATATGTAAGATTGGATTAAAATATTCAAAAACCACTAGAACAATGTTATATATTTTGTTGACTTGTTTACTTCCAGTATTCCAAATGTTTCGAAGAATGTTTAAATCTAGAGAAATAAGCAATTTTAGTAAACAAGTCCATGTCCGTGCGTCACCTATCAATTACATCATACCTCGTTACCCTCGATTTCTGGTTTGGACCCATCAAAGATGCTTTAATATAGTATGTGTTTTATTAGACAGGTGATCAACTGTTTGTATAAATTCATCTAAAGAAAACTAATCATTGTTATATAAACTCAACACAGTTAGTCTTGATTTACCGCGAGTACCATGTTTTACCATGCCTAATATCGATCTAGCTTACTGTAGCATTATAACATAACTTTCAACACACTCAAATAATGTATCTAATATGATAACACAGCGCTGTGTTACCCCACATACGCATGACTGGAAGAAGCGGAAGTGGAAAGCTCCACGAAATCAAGCCGTCATCAAGCTATGCCTTTGTTCCCTTTCAGTTGGTCACGTTCGACGTACGTCGGAACTGACTGACGAATTGGGATCTGTTTTCAGAGACCAATCTACTTTGAGTGATTAAAAACGAGCCAATGGACATTGGCATGCGGTTCGCGTTGTGGGTGATTCATACTCTCTCAGGAGAGTGTGATCACGTCGGCGCGCAGTTCGTCTTACCTTTCTCATAAGGGCTTAGGCGTTCAGCGCGCCGTGTGCCGTCGAGCGGCAACCCAGCGCGTCACTCGGCGCTCTAGATGCGCGGTCAAAGCTATGAACCCTCAAACGGGGTTGAGTCCCTTTGCCTATTCCCCGATCTAGTTCCTTTTCTGGTGCACCAGAAAAGGGCTACTTCGGCTAATAAGCCTTGGTGACCTGAGGGCTACAGTGGGGTTTCCCCGCCGGGTACATCCCCTTGGGCCCCCACTCCTCTAGCATCACAAGCATGCTGAGACTGTGTTTGCGGGTGGTTCACGTTCTCTCATGAGAGCGTGACCACGACAGCGCGTTGTTCGTCTTCCCTTTCTCAAGGGATGGAGTGTTCAGCGCACTGTGTGCCATTCTGACGAAGGTCACCGCACGCTCCCTGGGTCAGGCGATGTCCACACTAGTGGTCCAGGAATGTCACCTGGCAGAGATGCTTGAGCCCGACAAAGTTCGGGTCCTCAATGCCCCTGTCTGTCAGGCTGGCCTCTTCGGCGATGCCATTGAGAACTTCGCCCAGCAGTTCTTGGTGGCCCAGTAGCAGACGGAGGCAAAAAAAAACAAAAAAAACCTGTCCCGATGACCAGCTGCTGCCTCCACCCAGTCATCGGTCACAGTGTCTTCGCCTGCTTGTCGCCGAGGGCGTCCCCCCCTGCGTCTGCCCCTGCTAAAGCCAAGCAGCAGCCTCCAACCAGGCAGCAGGTGGCCGGGCGCAAGGGAGGCACCCAACCCGTCCAGGGTCCCGCGAAGCCTGCAAGCGGCCCTGAAACGGGTGGCCCAGTGAGAAGGGGATCTGCTCTTGGGGAGGCGGTGTCCGCACCCCTCCCTCCCCCCCAGAGGAGGACTGAGGGGAGACTAGGTTTCGGTCCTGCCACTGGCTCTCCGGAGTCCAGTGGTACCCACTTTCTCAAAAGAGCAGTGTCCTCCCTCCCTGGGCTCCAGGAGGGTCAGGCGGGCAGTGTGCGACGCCTCCAAGCCTTGCCACTCCTTGCCTCCCCTCCTTTCGCCAGTGGACAGCAGTGTGGGCACCGAGGACGCCACCAGGCCTTCTCACCCACACTCTGTCCTACCCTGGAATGCTCAGACAACACTCCGGGCCACCCCCCGGGCCTCCCGAGTCGGGTCCGAGCCTCCCACCTCACTGCCCCGCCCCGGGTACGTCTGTGGTGCCGTTGGTCCTGCTTGTCCGGTTCTGGGGGCCTGACTAGAGCTCCCCAGGCCGCCTCGCTGGCTCATCCGTACCATCAGACTTGGCTACGCGATTCAGTTTGCTCGCCGGCCTCCCAAGTTCAAGGGCATCCTCTTCACCTCCCGGCGGAGCAGCGATGCCCATGTCTTGCGGTCAGAGATCGGAGTCCTACTGGCGAAGGACACGATCGAGCCGGTTCCTCCAGCCGATATGAAGTCAGGGTTCTACAGCCCTTACTTCATTGTACCCAAGAAAGGGGGTGGGTTAAGACCAATCTTGGACCTGCATGTCCTGAATCGGGCCCTGCACAAGCTCCCGTTCAGAATGTTGACGAAAAAAATGCATTTTCGAATGCATCCGTCCCCGAGATTGGTTTGCAGCGATCGACCTGAAGGACGCGTACTTCATGTCTCCATTCTCCTGAGATGCAGACCGTTCCTATGCTTTGCGTTTGAGGAGAGGGCATGTCAGTACAAAGTCCTGCCCTTCGGGCTGTCCCTGTCGCCTCACGACTTCACGAAAGTCGCAGAGGCAGCCATTGTTCCGCTCCGAGAACGCGGCGTTCGCATCCTCAACTACCTCGACGACTGGCCCATACTAGCCCAGTCGCAAGAGCAGTTGTGCGAACACAGAGACCTGGTGCTCCGTCACCTCAGCCTGTTGGGCCTTCGGGTCGACAGAGAGAAGAGCAAACTCTGTCCCACACAGAGGATCTCTTATCTCAGTATGGAGCTGGATTCGGTCAATCGGACTGTGCGCCTCACAGGGGAGCGAGTTCGATCAGTGCTGAACTGCTTGAATACGTTCAAAGGCAGGACAGCGGTCCCACTGAAGTTCTTTCAGAGGCTTCTGGGACATATGGCATCTGCAGCCGTGGTAACGCCGCTCGGATTGCTGCATATGAGACCGCTTCAGCACTGGCTTCACGGCCGAGTCCCGAGATGGGCGTGGCAGAGCGGCAAGTTACTCCTTACTGCCGCCAAACCTTCAGCCCGTGGGCAGACCCTTCGTTTCGTTTCTACGGGCGGGAGTGCCCCTAGAACAGGTGTCCGCCTGTCCGGCCTGCACCCGTATGCTTGTGGAACGTGTGTGTAGGCTGAGTTCCATATGTAGCGGTTCCCTAACGGCAACCCCATATGTGTATTCTCCACGGTACCAGCTACCCTACTCGGCTAGCCCCGTGTCTTTCCCTTGACAGAGCTCGCTCTGTCGTCTCTGGTGGTGTTATTCCCCCCTGGGACCAGGCTGGATCCACCCCAGAGACTGCCATATGTTGTACTACCCTGATAGGTTAGTCCTTATGTGTAATTTGCCACCTCTCCTTCCATTTGAAGGATGTGGCCCCGCAGCGTTCCGTTTCCAAACGGGCACGCTTTCCCAGCGTTATCCAATAGTCACTTTGAGTGGGTCTTGCAGGAACAGCAGTGACTGTCCTTCCCTGCCTGGAGCCCAGTCGTGGACGGGAATGGCGTCGTGAGCCGACACTAGAACGGGCACTTCACGCTACTGGCCACTGGAGGCGAGTACACGGGAAGATACCGGCTCTACACGGAGGCTATAAAATCTAGCAAACGTGTTAGGTGTCGCCCAGCCCGCAGCTCTACATATATCTGTTAGCGAGGCGCCCTGAGCCAGTGCCCAGGAGGAGGCTACACTCCTAGTTGAGTGCGCTCGCAAACCCGAACGGGCAGGGCATGTCTTGGGACTGGTACGCCAAGACAATAGCATCCACTATCCAGTGGGCTAACCTCTAGCCCTGACTTCCTCTCCAATGTAGGAGCGGTCCAGTGAGCTCAAGCAGGGCGCTGGAAGGGCCAGCATCCTGGCGTGTTGGTAGGGATCCCAATTCATCAGTCAGTTCCGACGTACGTCGAACGTGACCGACTGAAAGGGAAGATCTTGGTTACGTATGTAACCCTCGTTCCCTGAAGGAGGGAACGGAGACGTACGTCCCGTCGCCAGGTGCTGTGCTTCAGCTGAAGGCCGAGTCACTTGTCTCGGCTCCTCAGTTGAAAAGCGATATGCGGTACTTCCACTTCCGTGTTTATACCCGAGCTGCGGCGGGCGGTGCGTGGAATGCATGAACCACATGCCAATGTCCATTGGCTCGTTTTTAATCACTCGATGTAGATTGGTCTCTGAAAACAGATCCCAATTCGTCGGTCAGTTCCAACGTACGTCTCCGTTCCCTCCTTCAGGGAATGAGGGTTACATACGTAACCAAGACGTTTTGAATAAGTGACCTCTAGCAGCGAAAAAAAATTACATATTGTGGCTTTAAAGTCACCGTGAAATCAAAATGGGCAGTTCTTATTTTTCTTATTCTTATTTTTTATGTATGTATATATAGATATATATATATATATATATATATATATATATATATATATATATATATATATATATATATATATATATATATACACACATATATGACTATACTGGCAAAATGAGTCAGAATGTGCACAGTGTAATTACAAGCTACAGGCAAAACAAGCTAATGAAAAATGTAAATTTTAGCCGAATTTGAGGTTTTTACAAAAATGTGTTCATTAAGCTCTCATCTAACAATCCCAATGCTCCAAATAGTAATTAAACATCCAAAATGATCTTCATTTGTACATTTTCTGAGAGGTATACCTTCCTAAATCTTTCCTTTGCTTTAATAATCCGTGAAAAATTGCATGAAGAATACGTTTTTCCCTGCTTGTTTCTCAACGACTGGTGCTTTCCCTCAGCACCAGTTTGGTGCTTCCCCTCAGCACAAATTTTTTACACTTTTATTGCCGTTCACACCAACAAAGATAACTATAAGGATAACTATAAAGATAGCTATATATATATATATATATATATATATATATATATATATATATATATATATATATATATATATATATATATATATATTAGGGTGGTACGGTTCTCTGTAAAAAAACGAACCGTATGGTTCGGCACGCACTTGCACCACGGTTCATCTCAAATCTGATGACGTGTATATAATATATAATTTTATGTTTACAAGAAAAAATATTTTCTAAAGCTACCATTCTATGTTAAAGATACCAACATTCTTAGCAAATACAGTCTTTCTCTTGGTATTTAGATGAAGCATCACCAAAACATCTTGAACTAAAGTACAGCAAATATATTTGTGATCTGGATCCCATTTACAGCATTCATCCTTATCCCCAACTAATCATTGAATAAGAAAACCACAAGTACAGACCACATGTACCTCAAGGAAATGGAGCCATTGCTCAGTTTTGACATAAATCTAATGTGGTAAGCAGGCAGGCAGTCGTAAAGAAGCTGTGATTTGTCAGTGTAAAGGTTATTCTGTCACACCTCCCTCCCCCAAAAACACATAAGAAACAGGCAGGTTGACATTAATGTTGTCTCTATTCTCCCTGGATTAGAGTGTCAGTCCAGCAGGAGCAGAAATAAATAACCCACAGCACTAAAGCAGGGGGCTAATTCTGTATGTGCAGAGGAGGAGGTAATGCAGCACCAGATATTTATCAGCTATTCTGAGACAAGAACCGAAAAGACCGAGTTGGCAGAGGGCATGATCTCTTTACAGACGATTTCAGCTGATTTCAGCCTTCCACTATTGGTTGAGTGGGAAAACAAAAGAACACTGGGAAAAGAAATGACAATATGGTTTATCTGGAAACATTTAAAACGCAAGTGTCGTACCTTTGCATGATGGACTGGGGGCTTTTCTAGATGTCTGCATGCATTATTGTGAATGAACATCCCCATCAGTATGGAGAACAGTCAATCAGCTCCATGAGCGTCATGCCGCCTTCATATTTTAATCAGGCAATTAGGAAGCCAGCTAAAATCCTCCATGCTCTCAGAGTTTGGGGAGGTGCACATCAATTCTTCCTCTGTGTGATCTGTGCTCTTCTGTGTTCATTACCCAATATGGTGAAAAACACTCCACCCACAAACAATCATGCACAACAAGATAAAGCTATATTAGTGAAGACCTCTCATAGGAGCAATGGTTTTCATATAGCTATATTATGATATACCATACACAACAATACACTGAATCTGCCGATTCAATTAGATTCGATTATGACCCCGATCCACAAACTCTTGATTTGATTACTATTTTGATTTGATTTCAATCAAATACAATTAATTTGGGAATTTATTTATTTATTTATTTATTTTTTGTAACAATGTCCTTTTTGCTTGCATGAAATCATTCTCTCAGCTATTTTTGTAAATTAAACAGGGATTCTTCTAAATCAAAATGTGAATTTAAAAAAATGTAAGACATGTTCCAAACTATGTAGTTCAATTGCATCGAGTTCATTCAATCAAGGACTCAGCGTACAAACCCGATTCCAAAAAAGTTGGGACACTGTACAAATTGTGAATAAAAACAGAATGCAATGATGTGGAAGTTTCAATTTCAATATTTTATTCAGAATACAACACAGATGACATATCAAATGTTTAAACTGAGAAAAATTATTATTTTAAGGGAAAAATAAGTTGATTTTTAAATTTCATGGCATCAACACATCTCAAAAAGTTGGGACAAGGCCATGTTTCCCACTGTGTGGCATCCCCTCTTCTTTTTATGACAGTCTGCAAACGTCTGGGGACTGAGGAGACAAGTTGCTCAAGTTTAAGAATAGGAATGTTGTCCCATTCTTGTTTAATACAGGCTTCTAGTTGCTCAACTGTCTTAGGTCTTCTTTGTCGCATCTTCCTCTTTATGATGCGCCAAATGTTTTCTATGGGTTTCCTCATTTCATGCTGCTGCCATCTGGTAAGCGCTTCCGTAGCCTGATGGCCAAAACTGAGAGACTCAGGAGGAGCTTCTTCCCCCAGGCCATCAGACTCCTGAACTCAGTCACTTAACACCACGTGACTTCACTTCAGGATAAACATAGATACACTGACATTGCACTGCACTTTCTGTTCTCGTTGTTACTGTGTAACAACCTGTCATAAACCTGTTTGCACATTATACTCTTATACATTTGTTAACCACATATTTATAAGTCTACAGTTTACTCACTGCACAGTCTACTTCAATTATTTTATTCCACTTCTTTATTTTTTTCTTTATTTTTTTTTCTTCTACTTGATTTGATTATTTATTATTCTACAGATAAATATATATATATATATATATATATATATATATATATATATATATATATATATATATATATATATATATATATATATATATATAGTACTTTTATTCTATTTCTATTATAATTTCCTCCTTGTGTTTTTAACTGTGAATTTGCACTGTCCATGGAGCGGACCTGTTTACATTTCACTGCCGGTTGTATATTCTGTATATAACTGTGTATGTGACAAATAAAACTCTTGAATCTTGAATCTTGAACTGGGTGAAAGAAAGAATCGGGTTTGTATTAAAACAATGACTCTTGAGTTCAAGAGTGAAAAAGTCTTATGAATGGAAAAAATCTGTTTGATAGGTAATCGGCCTGCACCATACTAGGTGGACAAGTATTTAGAAATGTGTCTTTTTGGGCTACTTTTATCTGATAACATTTGATAACGGGCTACAAACATGGAAAAAATTCTCACAATATTCTACTATATATCCACCTTTGGGGGCACAATACAGCTGAAAAGATTAAACAACCGAACTTGGGATTTTAAAGTCGCCATGAAATCAAAATTTGTGAAGTTTTTTGGCTTTTAGTATGAATATGTTAGCCTTACTGTTATATAAGCGAGTGTGCTCCAAAACAATGACAAAATTCACATTTAGAAGATTTAAGTGTTTAAATGTTTAAAACTTCTCACTTCCGCCAATATGGATCAATGATTTTGATGACATCACTCTGCCCTTCAGTTTTTCATCAGATTTTCTGTCCAATCAAATGCTTTCTAGAATCTAAAGTGTCCCGCCCCCTACATTATAAATGAAGCTGTGGCTAAAATTGGTCACTTGTTCACACATTTACTATTTTATACATGGTGAATGGTGTCACGAGTACCAGTGAGGGTGCCCGTGTTTACCACCAAAGGGCACTCCACCCCAGACCATTGCCAGGCCTTCAAGGACTACATTAACCATAATCCTTTGCACGGACTCATCAGCCATCATTGTTTACACCTGTGTGTCATCAGCCTCATCACCTCAGCCTATTTAAACCGTGTTCACGCTGTCATTTTCTGTGAAGTCTTGTTAGATGTCACTCTGCAATGCTGAGCTGTTTCCCAGTTTCATGGCGCTTGGTTTTTGGATCTCTTCCCTGTGTTCCCTGCCCTGTTGTGTTTGGACTGCCTGTGTCGATTGACACAGTACGTGTCTGAATTGTTCCTTTAATAAATTTGCGTTTGGATCCTCAGCTGTTGTGTCTTGGGGCAGTTTGTTACAAATGGCACATAATGCACTATATACAGGATAGGGAAGGATTCAGACAGTGTGGATATGCTTTCCATTGAGGCAAATTAAATCTAGTTTCAAGTCATGCGAATCGCTGCGGCACGCACACGGTCTGTTCCGGTCCAGAGACACGATAGCACAGAGTGGATTATATGCGCGAGTCGGCGTAAAGGCACTTTATTGGGCCTTTAAGAATTTACACTGAAATTGTTCAAATAAAGATCACGATTAATTGAAAAAATGTATATATTACCCAGCTCTGAATAATACTATCTACTATATATCACTAAATGGCTAAGCATAACCCTCACAGAAATAGGCCGATTTATGTTTCACAGTATTTGTGAAGAAACATCTGACCTTCACAAGTACAGCTAAATATGTAAATATTAAATCACAACGCAATGATTACATATGCAAAAACCCAAACCAGGTGAAGAAACGCGAATACACAAGTACATATCTGGTTATTCAAAACAGTCAAAGGTCACGATTTAGGAGAGAAGCAAGCCCTGAACAAAGGTGAACCTGTCTTAAATACCAGCGTCTCTTTCTTGTTCTTGACCAACCCAGCTGCATCACCCGCTTGTGAATTTTTGAAAAACGCTACTGAAAGTGAATCAGACCGAGCACCACAAAAAGCTTGTAGCCAATCAGCAGTAGGGGGCGTATCCACTTATGATGGGGGAGGAGAGAGAGTGAGCACGAGGGAGATTTGAAGAAAGCCTGTTGAAAAAGAGATGGATGAGAGACATTACAAAAGAGAAAGGGTCAGTGGAATATCACTGGAAAAACAAGCGTTATGATCAGGCAAGAGCTTCAGAACCTGTGATAATATTAAAAAAGCTTTCCAGAGCTGGAGAAGGAGTAAGGCCTTAAAATGGATGCAGAGGTTGCATTGTTTCTTCTCCATAAATGAGTAACGTTGGTTTTGATTCAGATACTGTACACTGTAATAAGAACAAAATGCTACAGAAGCACCACTCAGTTTGACTGAACTACAGGTAGGCTACTATTTATATTCATTGACTCGCTCTGACACCTCCTTGATAATAAAAAATGGCATCCCGTCAGAATACAGACAGGCTATTCTTTACCTTTAGACTTTTATGTGAATGCCATAATACAATTTACCAACATAAACTAATATTCAAAAGCAAGTTTGATAACACTTTCTATGAAGACTCTACAACAGCTTGGCTGGTGGTTGTTTGTTTGCTCAACCAATGGCAACGGGGGCATGTTTCAAGAAAACCTGTTTAGAAACGGTTATTGTCTTTGCATATCCTGTAGGTGGTGCAGAAATTCCACTTTTCAACTTAAAAGATGTGTATAATACATACAATAGCCTATGCAAAATACATACACAAAAAATCTAAATGTATTCTTTAATTTATTTATTCAAAATTCATTATCTTTTTTAAATTATTATTAATCATGTATTATTATTGTAAGGCATTGTGAGAAAAATATATATTAATGTATTAGAATACCAATACATTTAAAATGCATTACAGGCTTCACGGAAAGGGAGCCTTTCTAAATACTTTTCTTTTTCTGAAAATGTCTGGATTATTATTTGATCTAAATGATCTGCAGTTTTAGCTACAATATAGACTCCAACTGACATAACATATGGACAAGTATCATTTATAATCTTGTATATTCTCTATGGTTGCAAATAAAGGAATAAAAGGATCAATCTCTAAACATTTCCGGGAATGAGCCTTTGAGTGTTTTCAGAAGAAATCGAATGGTTAAAGTGGAAGATATATTGCATTCAAAATGTCATCCACCACATAGTGAGCACTCAGAGAGCGGAGAGAACGGCGCCTAATATATGACACAGCACGTACTGAGGCGGCAGGCACAGGTCTCATCTGCAGCACTGCTAGAGGATTTTTCCTCTTCAATCGTTACCTGGTGCTCCTCACAATAAACTTCATTGAGCCTTGACTTTAATTTTATGGGATTCTCAAAGCACAGCTGACCCCATCAATGTTTCCTGTTATGGGCAGCAGGAAGGAGGCCATTATTTTAATTTTACACAGATATTTGTTTCAATCATACAATGTTCTATAAATGTAGTCATTATTTAAACATTTCACATTCATTAATTTCACTTTGGGTGAAATGGCAGTTTAATCAACAAAAATGTATCAAACATTTGATCAAAAATACAGTAAAAACTGCAATATTGTGAAATATTATTACAATTTAAAATATATTTTTCTGTTTTAATATGTTTTAAAATATAATATTTCTATGACATTAAAGCTGAATTTTCAGCATCATTACTCCAGTCTTCAATGTCACATGATCCTTCAGAAATCATTCTACTGATTTGCCACTCAAGAAATAATTATTATAATTATCTTTGTGGAAATCATGATACACTACTACCATTCAAAGGTTTGGGGTAAGTAATATATAAAAATGTATACTAATACTTTTATTCAGTAAGAATGCATTTAGAAATAAATCATAAATAAATTAAAAAAAGAATGCATTAAAAATTTATCAAAAGTGACAGTAAATATATTTATATTGTAACAAAATATTTCTATTTCAAATAAATGCTGTTCTTTTGAACTTCCTATTCATCAAAGAATCCAGACAAAAATGTATCACAGTTTCCACAAAAATAGCAAGCATAAATGGTTTTCAGCATTGATAAAAATAAGAACCATTATTAATAATTAAGCACCAATAATAATTGAGCACAAAATCAGCAATGAAGACTGGAGTAATGATGCTAAAAATCCAGGTTTGACATCACAGAAATAAAGAAAATAGCTATTTTAAAGTGTAATAATATTTCACAATATTACTGTTTTTACTGTATGTTTGATCAAATAAATACAGCCTTGGTGAGAATCTTTCCATATATTTCTATATCTATATATAAAATTCATAAATCAAATCAAGGGGGCAAATTAGTTTACAACGTGGCCAAAATTGATCTAAAGTGAGGGAACAAATTATTAATTCATGGCCATGAACTATATATTTTTGTCCATGCCATGTGCAGGGCTCCGTAGTATGAGACCAAACTTTCAACACCAAACATTGCTGATATATCTCATCATATTTTCATCAACAGTATGTTTTAATAAAATAAAATAAAAATTAAAGTTAAATTACCACCACGATTTAATTTGTCATGTTTTCTTTATCGTTGCCTAAAAAAAAAAAAAAAAAAACAGAATTTCAATAGATTAACATTAATAAGCCGTGACCAAAATAATGATGCACTTGTTGCATCTGCCATCAGAAAATATCTGCAAAAATTTTACATATTATGGGCTAAAATTAAGCCGTCTATGTTCTGTATTCAATACATGTCCTACGGAACCATCTTCCAAAGGTCACAAAATTAATAACTACAATCAAAGACTTTAAGTCCTCTCAAGAATATGGCTGAGTAGGTGTACTTCTAAGTATTACATCTGAAATGAGTGAAAAGTGGTCGGTAATGAGATGCAGAAAGTGAACTGAGAGCAAAGATGAGAGTATATTTGTATATTTATACAGTGCAGGGAAAGACTAAAACGTAATGTCTCTGCGAGGGATGACTAACAGGTTTCAAGTGCAGCGAGAAGCATGAAGATTGGACGATTAATCAATACCACAGGCAAAGGATTTCTCAGAGATTAGACATCCCACATGCACCAACGAACTACTGAGAAAATGAACATGGATGAAAAGGGAAATCTTCTCAATCTGTTGGTTTGAAATGTGATAGAATCCACAGGTCTCACCCAATAAATGCACTGAAGCATTTAAATATTGAATCTGTTGATGTTAGTTTTTACTTTGAAGAAAGATTTGTGTGTATGTTTGTTGCTTAGGCATATATCTACAGCTGTACAGTTTTAGCATTTTCAAAGCATAGACTCCATAAAGGGTTTTTAGAATAGTGGTTTTGAAGTACAGTATGTCAAATAGAATCTCTAAAGATATTTCAAAATATAAAAAATATTTCAAATCTCTGTTATTCATTTGAAGACATTGGCATTGGTTTCCACCCCTCACAGGACTCTTACAGTCATCTTTGAAGGACACTAAATGTCACACTAGATATTGACACAGCCGTGACTCCCAGAGATTCACTTTTTAGGATTGCAAGCTGGATGTGGGAGGACTGTGTGGGCAAGTTTGTTTTATTTTTTATTTCTTTATTTACTCTGTGAATTTTGAATACATGGGCTAGTATGAAAGAATGAAAATAGCACTAACACTACAGCCCACTTTCAGTGAGCAGAACCAGGAAGAGTTTATGTTCTTGACACTAACGCTAAAAATAATTAATTGGTTTGAGTACGACAAACTAAAATTAAACAAATTAGTTCAGTCAAATGAACTTTTATAAGCATTTAGCACTTTCTTTTTTCTTTCAAGTTCACAGAACTGATATTTTAAGTAAACTGAACTGTTTCGTTGTATTGAGTTTGACGAACTTAAGTTTAACTAAAAATGGACTGGGATTTCTATTTCCCAGCATGCTTTGCCCATGGCACTCAAAAGGGTGAGAAAATGCTAAAATTAAGTGTTATATAATGTTTTTTGTGCAAGATTAATGTTAAGTGCAAGATTTAGTAGTGATTAATGTTTCTGTTAATGTGGGTTTTTGGAGAGTTACCATCATGGTGATGAGTGGTGCATGTGGCTTGGTTTGAGAGCAAGCATGTTAAATGCTTTATATTGCTGCGCTCATTCAGCAAGTGCTATACCAAGCTATTTTAACAAGGTAGCTTTTTCTGAATTAGCTTGTTACAGCTAGCTAAGTTCATACCTACTAATAAAAATGTTCATATTGAGGTTACATTCAAATTTTAAATTAAACGTATGAATTAGTGTAGTCAAACATTTCATGTTTAATTTCAACAATTAAAATGTATAAGTTCAAAATAAATATTTTATACCGATAGCAGATTATTCAGAATTGCATCTACCGATGCCAATGCTGATGCTGATAGTTTGTTTTCATAAACACTTTTTATTCAAACATGCATATATAATTAACAGTAAATAAGCTCCTCTCTGGTGTTTTTTTAGAGCTACTAATGTACTGTGAACATTAACTATAACTTTCCTGAGGTAAGCTGAGACTTTCTTATCAGAAGTAACAAAGCTCTTTGTGATTATTTGATGGGATGCGCTACAATTATATTTGGTGTAGGGGAAAAATGCGGACCTCGCAACCCTAGCTTGAACTATGGGTGATTCAAAGGGTCAAATAGAGCCTACTTTAATTATTTTTGTATGCATTACTGTTGCAATGACTGCCCCCTTTTGATTGACAGGATATAATCTAGATCTTCAGCTGTTTTTAAACAATTGGCCGATGGCTGATAGTGAAAATTATTGCTTTTATCGGCCAATACCGATTATTGGTCGATACAACGGTGCATCCCTAGTTGTCATGGTATTACATATACAATTTCAGTACCAAAGCAAAAACTGTTGAGTACTGCCTCTTCCGTTGGTTATCACTTACACTGCAGTTTTCGATTCAATCACGTATTTAATTTAAACTTTGCAGTGTACTTAGCGGCATGAAAAACTAAACTTGTTTTTAGATGGAGAATGGGTAATTGAATGGGTAACAGAATGCAAGAGAAGAGCCCTCCCTTGATAACCACTAAGGCTGTAAAAGTCTCTAAAGTGCAAGCTCACTGAATTCTGCACTCTTGCGAAAACTCCCATTATAATAAAAAAGACTGTCTTAATTGTACTATGAATATCTTATTTACATCGTGTTTACAATTTGTGCTGCTCACACTGAAGAGAACAAACCCTCAAGCGTTTTTGTGGTGTTATTCTGACTAACTTACTGAATAGCACCTCTGATAGTCCATTGCGCTCACGCACTCAGCAGATATGATTGTGATTGGCTACAACATTCAATGATTGTAAAAACATGCAGTCAACAGAAACATTTGACACTCAGAGTGCTCAAACAAACACGAACAAGTGTTTGAAAGCAGCATCTTTCAGCGCATACCAAATACTACATAGTACTCTGTACTACCAGTACTGCAGAAATGCTGGACTAGTACCGGTACATTTGACAACCCTACAAATTCTTGTGGTGTTTTGATCTGTTCAAAACTACTGAGGTAATTATATGGAAATCATTATATATCATAGGTTGATTATGGTTTGGAAACATTACTATTTTTAATGGTTGAAAGAAGTCTCTTATGCTCATCAAGCCTGCATTTATTTGATCAAAATACAGAAAAAACAGCATTATTGTGAAATATTCTTACAATTTAAATATACTGCACATGCAGTCTTCAGTGTCACATGATCCTTCAGAAATCATTCTAATATGATTAGAATCATATGCTCAGTTAATATCAATGTTGGAAATACTTTTGGAAACTGTGATACTTTTTCAGGATTCATTGTGGAAATAAAAGAACAGCATTTATTCAAAATATATTTTTTTTCTAACAATATAAGTCTTTACTGTCCCTTTTTTGATCAATTTAACATCCTTACTGAATACATTTCTTTCAAAAAAGAAAGGAAAAAATGACTGACCCCAAACTTTTGAAACTTTATTAATAAACTTTATTCATCAAAGAATCCTGAAAAAGTTTTTTATAAAACATTCAGGTAATAAAAAATACTAGTTTCCAACACTGATAATTAATCAGCATATTGGAATGATTTCTGGAGGATCATGTGTCACTGAAGACTGGAGTAATGGCTGATGAAAATTCAGCCTTGATCACAGGAATAATTATATTTTAATGTATATTAAAATAGAGAACCATTATTTTAAATTGCAATAATATTTCACAATTTTACAGTTCTTTCTGTATTTTTATCAAATAAATGCAGCCTTGATGAGCAAAAGAGATAATGTTATGTTATAAAAATAGTAATGTTTCCAAACTTTTGACCGGTACTGTATGTATAATTGGTTTTATATTAAAACATTACATATATATTATGGGTGTAACGGTAGGCCTACACAAAACTGACGGTTCGACGTAACTCGGTTTTGAAGTCAGGTTCGGTACGGATTTGGTACAGCAGTTTTATAAAATTGCTTTCTATTTATTTTTATTCAACAGTGGTTTACTGAAAAAAATTGAAAAAGAGCCCTTACTTACACATTGCTATAAAGGTAAACAACAGAGCCCAAACTACTAATTCAGTTGCTATTTGTTTTTAGATATAATAATCAACACTCATAAGCTTCACATAAGGCAGTTTTTGCATTAACTTCTAAATCTATTTATTTATTTATTTTCTCCAATTTGTTTCTTGAAATATAATCATATACACAGTCAGGCACGTGCACAGGCTCAACCTGTGCAGAGCACATGCCCTTTTTTTCCCTTACACTGTGAAGTGCCCTTTTTTTTTGTGTTTTTTTTTTTTCTTTCTATAAATCAATGCTATTGGTCACCCTTTATGTCTGTTTGTCTGTTTTACAAATATTTAGCCAATGAAAGGTATTAAAAAGAGTTTGTGACTAAATCTTGTTGGACCCTCAAACTGTCAGTAAACCTCATAACTCTGCTCCCTCTATCTTGACTGAATGAACTGAAGTTCAGCAGCAAAGAAAATTAAGAAAATGTAAATTAAACTCTCTAATGTGTGTTTAATAATAAAGTGTTAGGAGTAGGTCAACAGACATGCAGTTGACCTTGGGGTGCCCTTTTTCAGTTTCAGCAAATGCCCCTCAAAAGGTCTGTGCACGGTCCTGTACGCAGTGGCGGTCATTTTCATGACATTGATTTTCATGACATTTCATGTAATTTCATGTTATTTAAACATACATTAAATAATAAAGACATCAGTAACAGTTAAGTAGAATATAATGAATATATATAGGCTAATATAGGTCTTTCTCTAGTGAACTAACAGCTGTGGACACTGAATGACTTCTGAGGTAAATGTTTACAAGCTGTTTTATTGTCTTTCCGGTTGAAACACAGATTGAGCGATTACACGGCATATGATACATTTCAGTAAGATGTAATGTATCCTCAACATACCTTAAGAGATATTAATTCATGTTTATTCTTTATGAAGAGACGATCACCGCTGAAACTGACGCGCCTATACACCGTGATCAGTCACGTCACATTAAAGAGCGTCAAAACGGCATTTATCGTTTGAATCTCGTGATAAAATGGACTGAATACTTAATATGTTCGTGTGGGAACTCGGATTGAAGTGTGTTCTGCGCTTAAAACAAGCCGACTGTTAACTGTTAAAGATTGTATTCGAACACATGTCCACCGAACCAAAGCCCTGTACCAAAACGGTTCGGTACAAATATGTGTATTGTTATACCCCAAATATATATATATATATATATATATATATATTAAATCTTTAAAATTATTAAATGTAAAAATGTATATATGTAAATCTAAAATATATAAATATTTTAAAAATTGCTTATTGTCAGAAGTATATTATTCGTAATGTTATATGTTTAATATAAAAAGTATAGAATTAAATATAAAAAATATTCCCATGTGATGTATGACTGCAGGTACCTGTCTCTTTAAGTAATGTTAAATGTGACTTTATTTTAAATAAATCAAAAGCTGCTATTGTTGAGGTGAATAAATCTTCTGATTTGGCCTGCAAAAAGATATTATCATGACTGAAGTGCTCCATAACAAAACCTGGTAAATGTCCAAATGCTGCAACACCTCCCAAGTGCAGGATACCATGATACGACTCTGGAATGATGACTGGAAAGCCCAGAATCACTTATGCATCATTTCCATTTCAAACAAAATTTTACCTTCATTTCAGCAGCCCTGTTCAGCTCTGGTCGGTGCACAGGGATAAATAAGGAGAATCTCTAGCAATGAGAGGAACAAAGGTTAGGTTGGTTTCAATCAAAGCCTTGCTTTTCATTTCTGAAATGAAAAGAACAAAGGGCCGAAGCAGTGGAGGGACACTGCAGCTCATTAGACCACGGCTTAATCAGTTCTCTAAAAAGCTTTGAAAGCGCAGCGAAGCATCTGGGTTGCAAATGCCCTTCCCTTTTCCTGCTCACATTGATTCATTATTTTCTCTTTTCAGGCAGATCTCGGTACCCCAATCTTGTGCCAAGCCCAAACTCACGCACAAAGCCTCACTGTTCCTTCTTAGAGACCTTCAGCTTGTGATAACCACACTGAAAATCGAAACACAGTTTAAGGATCCTTAAAGCACAAAGAAGTGGATGGCGACCTCACAGAATCGATAGCATTGTTATGCTGTGGCCATGGAAACTGACTCGTTCTCGGACTGTAGTTCATCTGCCTTTGTTTGTTTCAGAATGACTTTAATTCTATTTGGGATTAAATGATTGGTCTGCAAGTTAATTCAATTGATTAATAATTTAGTAGAGATGTAATTTAGTGTTTCCTCTGCTCAAATCAGACTTGCCGCTCATTACTGGGCAAATTATACATGTGAAGAGATGGGGAAAATGAAGGAAAAGTAATTTGCATAATTACTGCTAATAAACACGTTGCACACTGCAGATGTGTGAAATGATTAGCACATCGTATCACGTCTGCAAATCAAAGAAACACATGCCAATTGCCATTTCCATCAGATGTGATGCCATTCTTTCATCAATACCCTTCTTTCCATCCTTTGGAAACTATCTATCTATCCATCAATTGAAATAGTAGGGTAAACGTACCTATTAAGCTCAAGTACCCATTAAGCGCACTACTATCTTTGAGCTCAGATTTTAAAAAGAAAAAAATAATTGATCATCCTACTTGATGTCTTAACCAAATGATGTGTTTGTTACTATATCCTGTAATGTCAAGATAATCAGACCATTGCACACTGAGTTATGGGTATTCATGTGTTCACACTGTCTGGTGGCCATTTTGAAAGCTGTCTGAAAACTTTCACCAAAAGAGGAGCCCCTTAAATGTGCATTTTTTAGATGTTTAAGACTTTATTTTCGATAAGTATAACTTCTTACTGCAAAATGAAGAGATTAATGTTTAGACTTTAGCATATTATAACCTGGAACCTGGTTGTGGGAAATAATTACAGTTAGCGCAGCATAGCGCAGATGCTACAGAACATTGTTAGATTACTAGCTGTATAAGATTGTGCTACACTAATATATTACTTCACAGGCATTACTGGCTTGTACTTTTAAATCAATTATATTCTAAATAAACAGTTTATTGATGTTCTGTTGTTTTACACTGCTATAATTTTTTAAGATTTTATAGTATTGTTAGGTGAGCTTAAAGGGTGTGCTACTATGAAAATCACAGAATCAGTGTGGCATCAATAAGAAAAAGTGTAATTTCATAGATATTTTCTATAATAGCTGTTCATCTTAAAATATGTATGAGCTTAATACATGACCTAGATTATTTATTTAGCAAAATTGTCCTTTTAAATTTATTAATTTAATATTTATTAATTTAAAAATGTTTGCTGTTCCAATAAAGCTCAGTGTGCTCAATTTAAGCTCATCCACATTGAACGTCAATAATGTAAATACTTCATAAACAGACTTTAAATATTAACTAATGGTTGTCACTTCAAGTTAATCTTTATGAAATTATTCTTTAAAAATGTTGTTTAAAATAAACAATAAACATGTTGTGAGCTTAATAGCAATGGGGTGTGCTTAAAGGGTACAAACATGTACCCATTAAGCACAGCCAGACCTTTTGCATTCAATGATGCATATCTTAATTTAAACTTTTGTCATTGAAAAAAAAATTAAATATTATTGTGTGAGAGATTCATATTTTATTTTAACATAACTTCTTGTACTCAAACCAATACCCTGTGTACTAAAATGTCTCAATGTAGATTTTGGTGAGCTTAATAAGTATGTTTACCCTATTTTCTTGTAAAAAAATACTCCTTTTATACTGCTTTTTACAACTTAGAAAATCATTATTTACAGTATATTTAAAATGGTATGTTGATTTAAAAAAATGCAGTGGCTATGGTGAAAAACAGAGTGAAACATTCGAATGGCTGAAGTTGTCCGTCTGTGTGTCTACAAAGAATAACATTTTAAAAAGAACAGACTGTATCCAAATGACGGATATTCAACAAATAAACAAAATATCATGTATCATTAGCTAAAAGTATTTTATTGCACAAAACCATCATTGCAGTAAATATTCATATTCCTCACCAAGAAAAAAAAAAACAGAGACTTATGGATTATTCATAATAGCTGGTACAATGCTCACAGCAGGCGGATTGACAAAAAACTAATTGTTTAGAATTTTTTTTCTTTTTCCTTTTTTGCTGAAGCCTGTGGTTGTGTTCCACAGCTGATGCTTTGCAGCTGTGCTTTAAAAGGATGAATTTAGAGATACAACTTTTTGATGCCACAAAGCTTATTTTCATGTACAACCCCAAATTTTGTAAAATGTAATAAAATCAAGAATCTGTGATTTGTTAATTCTCTTTTACCAAGCTTTATTTAACTCACAAAAGTACAAAGAAAAAATCACTGGCGAAATTAATTGCATTTTGTAAATATAAACAAATTTAGATTTTGATGGCTGCAACACACTCCAAAAAAAGTTGGGACAGAGGCAAAATAAAAGTGAAAAGACAATAGAATATCCAAGATAAATTGTTCCCTTTCGAAAGGGAATTCGCACTGCGTCCAGAACGCATATGGGGAACGTCTCAGTGTAACGGATGTCTGAAGCTACTATCAAATCACGTCAATCCTATTGACCGGCGACAGCCCATGATGTCATCACCATCCGAACTTTTTGGCACCTCTGTGGAGCCGGTGGTTGAGAAGTTCAGAGAGGTGTAGGCGCGTTCGGCAGCATTTAAGTCCTGCATACCGCAGAGATCCGGGGACGACACCCAGGCAGGCGGGAGGTCCGAGGACCAGCGACAGGGTCAGCGAGCCAGTGTCGCCTCTTGTGCGCCCCCTCCACGGAGGAGCAGGTCGCAGAGAAGGCGTGACTCCCGCAAGAAGAAGGACTTGAGGGAGGTGATCCAGGACAAACACAGGCAGCGTCAGTAATGGATCCCCTCCCTGAGGGTAAATAAGATTTGAACCCTTGTCTTTCTTCTTCTTCCCTCTCCCGAGGCGCTTCTTACATCAGGCCGGGCTGGGCCTGTGATGAGCGGAGACGCTAGGCCGATGGCCTGCCTTGGCTTGGTTTGTGAGAGTGCCCCTTTCAGGCTTGCAAGGGTGACAGACCTCAGGTTTTCTACCAAGTGGTGAGTCGTCGCTCTAGCACGCCGCAGGTTGAGCTGGTAGGAACAGGAAGTATGTTCTGTAGGCCTACGTTCCCTGTATAGAGGTTGGGGGGGTTTGTGTGGTAAGGTATAGGAGTATTAGGGCAAAGTATTATAACTGTCAGGCGGCTAGAACGATATAATGGAAGCACCAGCTATTGGGGCTTCGTTGGTTAGTTGGTTGGCTCTTTAGTGTGAATTCACTGGGCGAACCACCGCTCTGTTTCACTGTGTGTAGTGATCAGGCCTCCTCTCGGCAAGAGAGTGGATTCAGGCCATCTGTCTTTTTTCTCGTATGCAGCTCTAGGCGGGTGGCGTACTCCTGGCTAAAGCAGGTTGACATAACCGCCTTCTGTAGTTTCCTGTGTAGTAGAACAAGTTAAGCCTTTGAGCTGTTAGCCGCCGCAGGGTAGAGTAGTGGTCTCCTCTCTATCTTTAAGGGTCAGGGAGTGTGTAATCTAGAGACTAACACTTGAACTTCAGTAGAGATCTTATGGCTGGCCCCCCGTGGCCTCGACATTGTCCTGCCTGAGTGCCTCCTCCCATGGGAGAGTTGCTGCTCCTCCAAGCCCAGGTAAAGATCTATGCTTGCAGGTCGGCCCTCACCAGGGCCACCTCGGTAGCTGGCCTAGGTTATACTAGGGATACTAGAGGCGTTTTGCTGAGGCATTGCCGCCTCTGGCCTTTCACTATGTGAGATGTTTGAGCATCCCTGATGTTGCCTCCTCTCATCGTGAGAGTCATCCGGCCAAGGCCCGCCCCCTTTCTGCATTCCGGGGTAAGTTAGGGATGCAGGCAGGTGTAGAGGCAGTATTGAAAGTGACATAGCAGTAGTCGTGGGGCAGGGTAAGGCTGTCTTTTGCTGCGCAAGATAGACTTGGTTGCCTGAACCCGCCTCCCAGAGCTAGCTTCATGTACATTCCAGGCCTCCCTGGGGACAAGTGCCCGAGACTGCAACTAGCTTAATGCTGACAGCTAGTGGATGCATGTTCACTGGATGTGAACAGTGGATGCTTGTAGTGGATGGTTGTTGATCAGGGGGGCAGGCCTTAGCAGGCAGCACCTGAAGGCGAGCTCACTCCCTAGCACGACAGTGGTGTCACTTTCTGCTATTGGTTCCCTACAGAACGGGGACCCATTTCGCCTACAGCTTGGTCTACCTACCAGGCAGATTCAGTGCTCCCTTCATCGAAGGTCGCTTGTGAGTACGCAGCCGGCTGAGCCTGGTCATCGGTCATGGGCCCCCAGTGTGGCCTCCCAGTCAGATCAGTCCATAGGCCTGTCCGGTCTCCTTAGCGCCTTGAAACATAGGGGCATTGTAGATCCTCGGATCAAGCAGATAGACTCCCCTCGCTAGCAAGGGTCATAAAGCACTATGCTGAAGTCTGCTTTCCAGGATATCCCGTCTTTGAGATCCGGTCCGAGTTGGTCACTGCCAGCTTCGCAGTCCCTTCGACTGGATGCCTCACTGAGGCAAGTATCCAGAGGCTCTGTGTTCGAACAGACAGGGTTGGCAAACCGGAGTGTCCATTATAGGCGGCACCAGGTCAAGCCTCCCTGGTGGCTTCAGGTGAATATGTTCCCCGAGTAGTGACTTGGCTGGGGCTCCCTTGGGATCCCTAGCCACATTCCCTTCTGTTGAAGTAGTTGGTCCCAGGCCTTTGAGCAGCCTGGGTTATGAGACCTCATGTTATCATTAACGTCCTTTCTTAGGCGGATAGCTTGGGCTATGACCGTAGGGAATGCTGTCACCGACAGCCCGGTGTGACCAGAGGGAGAGTGGCTCGGGCATTTCAGTCGAATTTGTTTGTTCTGACAGTCGTCACTGCCAGTGGGCACGCGCTCCCCTCAGCATGGCGTAGTGGGTATATCGTTCCCCATATGCGTTCTGGACGCAGTGCGAGCTCCCTTTCGAAAGGGAACGTCTCAGGTTACGTAGGTAACCTATGTTCCCTGAGAACAGGGAACGAGACAAGGTGTCCCATTGCCATGCCTCGGGGCCTGCCTGCCAGACAGTCCCTTCAGACGAAAAGGTGAATGTCATGTTGCGAGGCGCCCTTATATACTTCCGGGTCGCACTTTGATGACATCATGGGCTGTCGCCGGTCAATAGGATTGACGTGATTTGATAGTAGCTTCAGACATCCGTTACACTGAGACGTTCCCCATATGCATTCTGGATGCAGTGTCTCGTTCCCTGTTCTCAGGGAACATAGTTTACCTACGTAACCTGAGACGTTTTCCAATAAAGAGTCCACAATTAGCAGGTGAACTGGTAATAGGTGAGGGTATCGTGATTAAATGTAAAAGGACCATCAACCAAAGACTCAGTCTTTGTAAGCAAAGACAGGTCTTGGCTCACCACTTTGTGCCAATTTTCTAGGGCTGGTCCTAATACCATTTTTTGAGCTTCGAAGCTTCGGTAGTAATCAACAGGAAGGGGGCTGAATATATTCTTCTCTCTAATAAAGGCAGGAATCTCGAGATTCTCAGCAGTGCGCCTCACACAGGCAGGACTTATATGCTCCGAGAACGGACACTGCACTGTGACGGTGAGGGAAAATTTTCTCACCATCACATTCCTAACAGGTAAAAAGGCTAATATATTTTGATTCTATTATTCTGTTTTCCACAATGTCAAACCAATGCACTTTAACCCAAAATGCAAGCTCAGGCATGCACTTCTACCATATAAGCTCATGCAGTTCTCAGAGACTACTCCGTTGCAGGGAACGTTAAGAAGAAGCAAATATATTTATTAAGTATAACGAGGTTGGGTTCCTATTCAACTGTCCATCCTATTAAAAATGGCTAGGCTATATAAGATAATTGTAACAAAAAGAGTATTGTATTTCGCCAGATTTTATAGTATTAATGTATAGAGAAATCAGTTTGTGTAGGCAGGAGACCTCTGTTGAATGTGCCCTCAGACGACATTGCATATATAGCCACATGGGCTCGGGAGTACTTTGGAAAATGTTGTCACTTAACACAATCTGCTGCTGCATCAAGAAATGCCACTTGAATCTCTGTCACACAAGCTTTACATCAGATCAGTTCTATACAGAGATACTGGCGAGTTCTCTGGGCCCGAGCTCATCTCAGATGATCCAAAACACAGTGGAAATGTGTGCTGTGGTCAGATGAGTCCACAGTTCAGCTTGTTTTTGGGAAAAACTGATTTCAAGTTCTCAGTCCCAAAGACGAAAAGGACCGTCCACTTTCATCAGTGACCGGTGCAAAAGCAAACATCTGTCATGGTATGGGGGTGCATCAACGTGAATGGCATGGGCCACTTGCATATGTGTGAAGGTACCATTGATGTGGAGGTGTATATTGGCATTGTACTGAGACATATACTGCTATCAAGATGACATCTTTCCTGAGAAGCAAGACAATGCCAGGCCTAATTTCAGCACATGCTAAAATAGAGTGATTTCTAGACACTATAGTGTGGATATGCTTGCAAAACTTCAACAATTACTATCCTCAATTAAAAAGTGTAATTAAAAGGAAATGTGATATGGCACAGTTGTAAACATGGACATCAAAATAAAAATTTGTTTATATTTACAAAATGCACAAGTTGATCAGTGAAATGTTTGCAAATCTTTTCTTTGTACTTTTGTCAGTTAAATAAAGGTGGGTGTGGGTGTGTGTGTGTTTCTGGTAAATCCTGTGTTATGGATGGCAATATCTAAAATCCTTATGGGGATATTTTTGATCCCCATGAGGAAAACAGCTCATAAATCAGACTAAGTGATGTTTTTTGAAAATGTTTTCTGTGATAGGTTTAGGGTTAGGGCATAGAATATACAGTTTGTACAGTTTATACAGTTTTTTTATTTTATTATATAACTTTTTAAAATGTTTACTTTAATATTTAATTTCACAATATATTTTTCTTATTTCTCATTAGCACCCCCTTGCATCCCAGTGCAAAATGCACTAAACCAGAAATCCAGAAGTTGCACCTCTAAATTCATTCCCCTTTAAAGCACTGCAGCAAAAAATATTGCCTTTACTAATCAACTATTCGGATGGTGAACGTCTATTCGACCCTCTTCCTGACCCATCGCTAAAATGCACATGCACATTAGTGTGTGAGTGCATGTAGAACAATAAAGCAGCTGTGTGCACTGACTTGTACTTGAATCAAAGAGAACAAATCTGAAGTGCCTGTTTATGTAGCTTTGCATCAGTTCACGGCATCTCTCTTCTGTACGAAAGTCTTTGGCTTGCTGTTAACATGACCTTCTGTTGTCTCTGGCTGGTAGTCACCTCGTTGCACCTCCAGAGAAAACAAACGCTTTGATCAAGTTATTGCCTTCTGTGAGTAGAGCTCAAGCCTCCCACGCATCTCTGTACTGCAGGGTGGCTGGCAGAGAGCACTGCAACAATGTTGCAATTTTTTTCTTCTTCTAATACCTCGGTGTTGCATGTACGCCTGCTATCTGCTCGCTGCTGGTTGACTCGGGCACCTCGGATGAAGTCCATCTCTTCCCACCCACACCTTTTTCCTGCCTCTCCAGCACTTTTTTCAAACTTTTCCTCCAGCACGATGCATGCTCAACCCCTCATCCATATGGAATCAACGCTCTCAGTGGTGCTGCTGCTGTAAAAGCTAACAGTGATTTCAGCAAAACTTTTTTCACTGAAATGATATACAGGATCAGAAATGGAACATACGGCAGGATAGAAAAAAATCTGCATGTGAGTCACTGCAGTGGTCGGTATGGGAGCTTCAGCTGTGGGGCGGGGGGGTTGTGGGTATTATGGGTGAGCCACTGGGATGATTGTGGATCCATTCTTGGAAAAGTAGGAGTTATAGGACTGGGAGAAGGTCACCTCCCCTCTCAACCATGCTGGTAGTGGAGGAAAGATGTCAAAGAGTCTGATTTGGGTACATTAAAAGCAAGACAGTTCACTCAATGGCCATCTTGACAATGCCATGGGGCAGCTGTTTCTATGTAAGCATGCAAGTATAGTTCCTATCTGCTCTCTGAAAATGTTAGTCTAGGCTGTATTTCATTGAATCAGCAATAAAAATGTTATCGTACATTTTTCTTCTCTAGTTCAAATGAACATTGTGCAAAAAACTAATGCACATGCACCTCATAAAGGTGACTGACTTTCTTAACTAAAATGCAAGACTTCATAATGATCCATACTGAGCGATCACTGTGATTTTGCCAAGTAAGACATGTTCCTGGATCAATATATTTTGTTGATTCTGGAAAAACATTCCTGTCCAAAAACAACCTATCCTTACCCCTAAACCTAACCCTACCCATAACACCCCTAAAATCAGAGGGAAATGACAGGTGAATAACACTGATGTAGAAGCACCTAACCTTTGATTGGACCACACGCTCTGACCCAGTCGTCTAGCCATCACAATTTTGCCCTTGTCAGACTCACTCAAATCCTTACGCTTGCCCATTTTTCCTGCTTCTAACACATCAGCTTTGAGGACAAAACGTTCACTTGCTGCTTGATATATCCCATCCACTAACAGGTGCTGTGATGAAGAGATAATCGTGTTATTCACTTCACCCTTACTTCACAAAATATATGATCTGGATGTCGGTTATCAGCCATTTAAACAACAATAATCTGCATTGGTGTAAAAATGCTAATGAGAATTACAATTTCTCTCATTAATTTTTCTCTGTAGTGGTCCTTATATGTTTCTGGTTCTGTTTTGCATGTGCTCTTTCCATCAAATCCATGCAACTTGCAGTGCCTTTTACATCACTCCTCGCATTCTTCAGTTCAAGGCCACTGGAATTCTCTCAAATTTATTACTAAGGTAACTCACGGCGCTGGCGAGCAGGAAAGAAAGGGAGGTGATGGAATCGTGACTGTGTGTACTTCTGTGTGTTTGTTTTTTGTGCGTTCCTGTGTGAGCGAGAGCATGACTATGCCGGAGTGCAAGGGGGAGAGGGAGCGAGCGAAAAAACGAGTGCACAGCATGCATGCAGTGGTGCTGATGATCTGTATCGTACATTTGTAAAAAATATCTCTAGTTTGTTTCAGTGTTAGTGAGAGGAAATATAACAAGGGAACTTGATTTGAGGACTGTTATAAACATTGCATCCTCTCATCTTTTCAAACACGTACCCTGACTGTGTGAAGGGCTTCTTTTTATCACAGTAGGAATCCAGGCTTATATAATGTAAACCATCTCCAGTCCAAATTACTTTGAATGAAAGATTCAAAAGCCCACTGTTATCTGCCCTAACGAAATATAGAAAAAGACAAACATTCGATGAACACTACCTTCTCAGCCATGATTCATAAGAAACATAAATTGCCACCTAAGTCTATTAGGATTACCAGCATTTCCTAATAAGCGGTAAATTATTATTTCATTCTATCACCTGACCATCTGCTGTTGCAAACAAGAAACATGTACACTCACCTAAAGGATTATTAGGAACACCATACTAATACTGTGTTTGACCCCCTTTTGCCTTCAGAACTGCCTTAATTCTACGTGGCATTGATTCAACAAGGTGCTGAAAGCATTCTTTAGAAATGTTGGCCCATATTGATAGGATAGCATCTTGCAGTTGATGGAGATTTGTGGGATGCACATCCAGGGCATTTAGCTCCCATTCCACCACATCCCAAAGATGCTCTATTGGGTTGCGATCTGGTGACTGTGGGGGCAATTTTAGTACAGTGAACTCATTGTCATGTTCAAGAAACCAATTTGAAATGATTCGAGCTTTGTGACATGGTCCATTATCCTGCTGGAAGTAGTCATCAGAGAATGGGTACATGGTGGTCATAAAGGTATGGACATGGTCAGAAACAATGCTCAGGTAGGCCGTGGCATTTAAAGGATGCCCAATTGGCACTAAAGGGCCTAAAGTGTGCCAAGAAAACATCCCCCACACCATTACACCACCAGCAGCAGCCTGCACAGTGGTAACAAGGCATGATGGATCCATGTTCTCATTCTGTTTACGCCAAATTCTGACTCTACCATCTGAATGTCTCAACAGAAATCGAGACTCATCAGACCAGGCAACATTTTTCCAGTCTTCAACTGTCCAATTTTGGTGAGCTTGTGCAAATTGTAGCCTCTTTTTCCTATTTGTAGTGGAGATGAGTGGTACCCGGTGGGGTCTTCTGCTGTTGTAGCCCATCCGCCTCAAGGTTGTGTGTGTTGTGGCTTCACAAATGCTTTGCTGCATACCTTGGTTGTAACGAGTGGTTATTTCAGTTAAAGTTGCTCTTCTATCAGCTTGAATCAGTCGGCCCATTCTCCTCTGACCTCTAGCATCAACAAGGCATTTTCGCCCACAGGATTGCCGCATACTGGATGTTTTTCCCTTTTCACACCATTCTTTGTAAACCCTAGAAATGGTTGTGTGTGAAAGTCCCAGTAACTGAGCAGACTGTGAAATACTCAGACCGGCCCGTCTGGCACCGACAACCATGCCACGCTCAAAATTGCTTAAATCGCCTTTCTTTCCCTTTCTGACATTCAGTTTGGAGTTCAGGAGATTGTCTTGACCAGGACCACACCCCTAAATGCATTGAAGCAACTGCCATGTGATTGGTTGATTAGATAATTGCATTAATGACAAATTGAACAGGTGTTCCTAATAATCCTTTAGGTGAGTGTATATGGGTATACCAGTCTTATATTTTACAAAATAGCAAAAAAGAAACAGAATGGAAATAAAAAGCTTAATTTAGCCATTGCTCATTAAAGTTAAGCTAGAGTTAGCTTATGGTGTCAACTGTGTGCCAAATAAGGTAGCAAACCGGAAACAGAATTGCAATTAGAATTTGAATGTAAGGAAGTAGAATGAAATCAAATGAAATGAAATTCATATTATACAACAAAAGCAAAGTTGATCAAGACAAACTTTAAATGTTGGTTGGATGAATGGTTGTACAGCGGGAATATTTCCTTAAAAAAATTTTGTTCATAACCAACAACATGGAAAAATAGTAAAACATAGAAGTAAAATTATTTAAAGGGGGCATAACACACAGTTTCTGCCAATCTCATGTTAATCTTGAGTACCTATAGAGTAGTATTGCATCATTCATATCTCCGAAGAATCTTTAGTTTTATCATATTTATAAAAGACAGATACGCTGTACCGATTCTTTCTGAAAACAGCCGAACTCATGAAGGCTTGCAGTGGGCGGAGCTAAAGAGTCACAAGCACACACACTCCCTTTCGTTTAACTCTACGTTTGTGTTGTTGAAATTATATGCACTTACGCTCCGATTACCAACAAAACAGAAATTTGATGCAGTTTGTCTCACTGTCTGCAGTTTCGACTCATGACCGGGAACAAACAATCACACTTGCAGAGCTCTGCTGCTGCTGCGGAAAAACAAATTGCATCCACTGTTTCCTTAACACTGGGTTATTTGGGAAGCTGAACAAGGTTATCTTTCCCTCACAATCAAAAACACACTTCTTTAGTGACATTGTCGATTTCGTGGTCAAACAACCAAATGACAGAGCTGCTGACGGCTCCCATAACCCGAACAAAGCTTGTTGATGGGCATGTTCTTGCTCTGGTTGAGGTCTGCATGTGCTCATCCAGGAGAAGTGCCCGTACAAGGAATTCCACCTTTTATGAAGTCATACAGGGCCATACTGGAAAAAAACTTTCCGAAACGTATTCGAAACCTGAAAGAGTGTATTTGGCACAGAAATACTCCAACTCGGTTTTTGAAAACTCTAAGTCACCCTATGACCACTTAATTGGAATGCTGTGATAAAAGAAACTAACTTCAAATCGTTAAAAATTGTGTTTCATATCCAATATATTAAGACATAATGTGAAAATGTACTTGAAAATAGAAATGAACTAAGTCAGAGAGATTTCTATCTGAGGCCATCCTAGAGATCACCTCCCAATGGGCAAAACCTCAGGCTTCATTTCACTTGATTGATGGAACCATTTTCCTGTGCAGGAGTGAAATAATGGTGTTAAAAATGGCATCTGAATCCAACAGCTGTTGAGCAAAGTGATTTCGTATTCTACCATTTACACAAAACAGCTCCCACACCTTTCAAATGTGGGCCAATTAATCGCATTTGAAAAACAGCTGGGATTTTTCCTCTTTTAGATGGGTAACATTTACAAAGGGATCTCTCGAGAGCAAAAATACACATACATCAATAATGTCTAGCTGTCGTAGTCAACTGACAAACGAGAGGCACTTTCTGCACAACAGCAATACCTAATCGCACATGACAAGGTCATATTTCTCATTATCGACAACACCATGTACCTTTGACTTGGGATTCTGAGTATGCATGTTATCACTACAAATTATGTCTGCAGAAAAATGACATATGCTTGAATTATGAGGACAAATGCACACGGCCATCTAAAACAGCTTTAATGAGCATAGACGCTGACACCTTGATTACACCCCTGTGGTTCTGAATAATGATATTCTCTGGAAAGCAGTCTCTAACCAAACAAGCTGAAAGACCCTGGATGAGCGCATCAATTCAGACACTTTAGAATGGCCAGAGCGTTTCTCTGAAAATAAATTCTCTTGAGGTTATGGATCAATACAAATGATTGCAAAAATAGTGAAAATGTGTGATTTCATTTGCATTAGTCACCTTCAACTCAAAATGGACAAATCTTTTTTGAATATTATACTTTATTTTATTATTATAAATGATTTATCCATGCATATCATTTCTTAAAATTCATAAGCCCTCATAATCTTTAATCAAAATAACATCTCCCTCTTGCAACATCTCTTCTCTGTTTACTGGCATGATGATGATATCACAGCAATAGCAAATCACAATCATCCAATCAATTCCCAATGGACAATATCAAGTCCGGCCTTTGTTTTTTTCTCATAAGAGATGCCGTTTCACTCAGATATACGTCACAATAGGTAAGAAAAGTTGATCACTACTTCAGCGTGACGTATGCAGGGCTTCTCCAATCATGTAGTCCGCTTAAACTCCGCCCCTGCAAGCCTCCATTTTTGAGTGCAATGAAACATCAAACAAAAAATTATAATCCGTTACAAAATACGGAAGAAAATATCTGTCGCTACTTCAGTTTTATTGCAACTTGTGAAAAGGACTTGAATGGCATTCTATACATATGAAATGGCACTGATAAGCGTTTCCGCTTGGCACATCTCTCTGGTGATGGATCGGAAAAGGGAAAAAGGCTAAATAATGCTACTGAAATTCTGTTAAATGTATTTCAAATTGGCTTGTGACAGTAATCCGGATAGCGAGGGGGCAGCAGGAAAGGAAGTGTGAAATTAAAATTGTAGAAGGCAATACAAAAAATCCTTCCTGGAGCCAGTAATCTGACACATTCAACAATAATAACAAAAAAACAATTAGTTCCATCATTTCTGCTGGCAAGAAATTAGAAGATTAGGATATTGGAGGATGAAGTGCACTATGTAATAAGTCTTCCCTCGGTGTTCGCCTTTAGGGGGAAAGCTTGAAAGCACGTTTATGCAGGTATGATTTATTCAATAGTGGCCGAGAGCATCTGCCAGGTGTTCTGGAAAGACCAGTAATATCAAAAGAGAACATGCACATTAATATTTGTTTGTTCGCACACCAAAAAGCGTGCTGGAGGGCTGAAAACGGCAGTCAGGACTCAAAGTGACGCAAAAACCAGCAGGCGACAAGTATGAAGCATATGGAAATGATTCCAAAAGACATAAACAGAACAAAACTTCTCACGCATATCAACTGTTTGACAAGAGAATACAACATGCGTATAAACGCACCGTTTGCAACTCTAACGTCTGACAGCATCCTATAATAAAGCCAAGCCACAAATAAAAATACGAGGACACCCAAAAAAAAATTCCCACATTGACAGCAGGCAGAGTCCTACCATGTGTGCGCCACGGTGAACCGCCTCTGTTTGTGAATGTTGTTGTTCAGAAGCATCCGTCGTAGGAGGCGCGGGGAGTTCCGTGGTGACAGCCGGGGTGAAATGGAGGAGGGCGAGCGCCGGTGCCCCCGGGGTCGCTCCTGCTGCAGGAGGTTCTCCCTCAGGATCTTCACCAGGTCCTCATTCAGCCCGACGTGCTTGGGCATGGGCGGCACTGCCAGCGTGTCCTGGTGGCCCACGGCCGCTTGCTGGGCCATCCTCACGCTTCGCCCTTCCTTCTCCCGCTGCTGGGGGCAAAAACAAAAAAATGTCCACTAATCCAGCGGTAAACTCCCCAGGGCAGGGGAGAGCAAGGGTGAGCGAACGAACTCTGGGCGTCTCTGCGGACCCCGCACGGGCTGCACGCCGTACAAACGAGTGATTGGAATTAATCTTCGAAAGAGCGGGAGAGCGGAAGATTGCGTGCTCCTGTCAGGACAACTGCCGAGCTGTGATGGTGTGCTTGTGAGAGAGAGGAGCGAGAGAGAGAGAGAGAGAGAGAGAGAGAGAGAGAAAGAGAGAGAGAGAAAGAGGATGGGAGGGAGGGAGGGAGGAGAGACAGAGCAAGCTGTCGATCTGCAGCGCTTCACTAACTGCTGACTGCAAGCCACTTCGCTAAAGAGCTATTCAAATTGTGTGTGTGTGTGTGTGTGTGTGTGTGTGTGTGTGTGTGTGTGTGTGTGTGTGTGTGTGTGTGTGTGTGTGTGTGTGTGAAGGGTATGGAGTAACCGGCCAATGCTGCCAAGAAACAACTTTTCTCTTTTTTCTTCCTCTCCCTATGTTGTTTGTCTGTGTAAATCCCACTAATTTATGACAAGGATGTGTGCGTGTATGCATGAAGAAGCAAAAAAATATTGTGTGTATTTGCTCATCCTTTGATCACTAAGCAGCTGCTCTAAATATGATTTTATTATGTAGACTTTGTGCTGCCAAACATTTCACAAGTAGAAATGCCTCACGAGGAAAGGATACACAAAGATTAATGAATCCTGACAGGAGTCGGCTATAAATATTACTTATGATCATCACAGCATGATTATTTTAATAACATCTAGCTGTAGGACAGAAAAAAAGTCTCTATAATATCTCTACCATTTATCCTAGAAAACAATGAAAAGGAGCGCAAACTGAGACTTTTACTTAAAGTGACAGTTAACCCAAAAATTTAAATTCTGCCTTCATTTTGTTCCAACCTCTATGGCTTATTCTTCTGTGGAACATAAAAGAAGATATTCTGGGAAATATCTCACTCTCAGTAGTTCTTTTCTCCAAAGAAAAGGAAGTCAAAGGGCTCCTTTTTTTTGGTTCCCAATGTTCTTTTAAATATAATTTTGTTTTCTGCATTAGTCATACAGGTTTGGAATGACATGATGGTGTGGAAATAATGTCAGGATTCTCATTTTTGGGTGAACTATCCCTTTAAAGCCCCGTTTACACATAACTTTTGCTACGGTTACGCCTGTCGTGTACACTACGCTGGCGTTTTTGAACCTCGAAAACAGAGACTTTTGAAAACGCTGCAGACCCCGTTTTAGTTTGGAAACTCCGGGATTGCGTTTCAGTGTAAATGGACCAAAACAGAGACTTTTAAAAAATGATGGCATGGCTGCCCACATTACGCTACCAGAACACAACTATAACAGACCAGGGCTTCATTTCCCAAAAGCATTGTATGCCTAAGTTCATTGTACAGACCATTGGTGGCTATTGTATTACAATGCTTTTGTGTACAATGTACAATGCTCTCAACGGCTCTGTAACATACCAGCCTCGACGACCATGTCAACAATAACACAGAGACGGAACTGCATGCTTTGCTGACTTTGTGGTTCTTTTTAGCAGCCATTGTGCAGTTCAGCGCTGTATTGTATAATACTGCAGCTGCCTATATGCGCAAGAGGCAACTGTTTACACTTGTATGCGCATGCCCAGTGTGCATTAACGGTCATGTGACGTGCGTTTTCGGTCGTGCAGTGTAGACAGAGATCGTTTCTGAAATGGAATAGAAACGCCAGTGTAAATAAGGATTGTTTTCATTTTAAAATGAAAACGCACTGGTGTAAACCCAGCCTACGTTTCCTCAGATTTTTCTCCAAAGAAAAACCACAGCAAGAGCCCACGTGTCTTCCCTAGAGCTTGAGAGATCTCAACAATGTCTCAAACTGTGATCAGTCTGCAATCAAAGTCATTATGAAACAATTTTTAATCAAATTCTTCCAATTCCAAATATGCTATCAACATAAACTTAATTTGTTTATAGTTTTATATGTGCATTTCTGAAGCTCAAACTGTAGAGCATGGCACAAGCAATGCTAAAGTCATATGTTTGATCAACATGCTCTCACTCGCAACTCGAAAAATATGTGTTGAAAAGTGATGCCAAGGGGTTCTGACAAAGAGGTCAAGTTGGGAATGAGAATGTGTTGGTTCAATGTAACTGATCAAATGTAATATAACTTCCAATGCAATGTAAGTCACTTTGGATAAAAGTGTCTGCCAAATGCATAAATGAAATGAAAATCTCTCCTTAGTATCAAAGTTCATACTTAATCATAACTAAGATCTCCAAGTCTCCTGCGCTAGAAAAGAGCAAATATTAAAATCTCTGTAAGATCTCTTTACTATCTGTTACTATGTATTAGTGTGCAAATGCTAGTAAATGACATAATTTACAGATCTCCTATTTCTATGCCTACTTGCATGTTTCCCCATGACACAGAAACTCATTGTCAATTATACCAAACATAATCATCACCATAATAAATGGACATCAAAACCAACATTGCTTGTGTCAACAGTACTTCTCTGCCTGTCCATTTCACCTTCACTCACCTGAACTAGTGATACCATCAACCCCTACTGAGCACCCAAAGCAATTTAAAGTGCACTTCTAACAGGGCAAATCCTCACTGTAAACGCATTAGGTTACTGTAAGTGTTTTGCTTAAGGGCACAATGGTAATTCAATGGGTGATTTAAAGCCTTTCAGTTTGCAGCATATAGATCTTTAATCACTACAGCACACCACCCCCTGCTGACTGCAACAGACTGTCATTGGTTTCAAAAAAGCACCACATCACTAATAACGGATAACAAGTCTGTGCGGGGCATTAAGATAATCTGAGGTTTTTTGAGAAGAGAAGCGTTTAGCATGGTTATGTTTCATTAGTTCACATCTGTCTGTCTGTGCACACTGTCAGCTTGCCAGCTGTTATCAGAGAAAGACGTATTCACCTTTACTTTACTCAGTTTAAAAACATTGCTCAAAAGCAAGAGACCATTTAATAACAAAAACAAACCCATTTAATCCCATCGGACACAATAGTAACTGTAAATAATTGTTTTCATTTATAAAGCTCTAAAAATGTTAGTGCAAATTGTCACGTGACCAGAGCAGTTTACTTCTTGTTTGCAATGAGAAGATGATGGCTGTATCAAAGCTCCAAAACAAAAGGCTAGTAAAGTATGTTAACATAAAGATATGACAAAGATTTGGTACACAATATCTTTAATGTGTCTAGTATTATATGAATTCACAATTATTCAGTTTTGTTGAGTGTTGTCATAGAATGAGTAAACATGTTGATGGCAACAATAGTGACCGCCAGGACAATACAGTGCATTTAGGTATACATATACTTACACTGAACTATCCAATTGCAGTAGAGAAGGCTGCACTAAAATGTCGCAAAATTACAGTGAATAAGGCACTAAATAAAAAATTTGAATGTTACAAATAAGTTACAATATTGATGTTTTAAGACTGGTTGCACTAATACAACAATTATGATATATGTTACAACAAAGTAACAATTTTTAAATACGTTGATGGTTGTATTGTTTGGTGTTTTATCTCAGTATTCCTATTAGTGTTGTACAAGGGGTTTTATGTATAATAGTAACCCTAGAATGTGATGAAACGTCTCGGTTACGTATGTAACCCTCGTTCCCTGAAGGAGGGAACGGAGACGTACGTCGGAACTGACCGACGAATTGGGATCTGCTTTCAGAGACCAATCTGCTTCGAGTGTTTCTAAACGAGCCAATACCGATTGGCATGTGGTCCACGCTCCGCCCGCTATGCGGGTATAAATACGGAAGTGGAATACCGCATCTTCGCTTTTCAACTGAGGAGCCGAAACAAGTGGCTCGGCCTTCAGCTGAAGCACAGCACCTGGCGACGGGACGTACATCTCCGTTCCCTCCTTCAGGGAACAAGGGTTACATACGTAACCGAGACGTTCCCTTTCAGTCAGTCACGTTCGACGTACGTTGGAACTGACCGACAAATTGGGATCCCTACCAACACGCCAGGATGCTGGCCCTTCCAGCGCCCTGCTTGAGCTCACTGGACCGCTCCTCGATTGGAGAGGAAGTCAGGGCTCCAGGCAGGGAAGGACAGTCACTGCTGTTCCTGCAAGACCCACTCAGAGTGACTATTGGATAACGCTGGGAAAGCGTGCCCGTTTGGGAACGGAACGCTGCGGGGGCCACGTGCCTCAACGGAGGGAGAGGTGGCGAATTACAAATAAGGACTAGCCTATCAGGGTAGTACAACTTATGGCAGTCTCTGGGATGGATCCAGCTTGGTCCCAGGGGGGAAGAACACCGCCAGAGACGACAGAGCGAGCTCTGTCAAGGGAAAGACACGGGGCTAGCCGAGTAGGGTAGCTGGTACCGTGGAGAATACACATATGGGGTTGCCGTTAGGGGACCGCTACATATGGAACCCAGCCTACACACACGTTCCACAAGCATACGGGTGCAGGCCTGGCGCTAGACGGCCGCAACGTCTGACACCGAAGGGGTGACAGAGGAGCTCGACAGGGTTCGCCATTTTCTGGGGAACACGACTGGAGATAAATAACACACGTATCTGGCCCAGGGGGGGGGGAATGGCGTCGCAAGCCGACACTAGAACGGGCACTTCGTGCTACTGGCCACTGGGGGCGAGTACATGGGAAGATACCGGCTCTACACGGAGGCTATAAAATCTAGCGAACGTGTTAGGTGTCGCCCAGCCCGCAGCTCTACATATATCTGTTAGCGAGGCGCCCTGAGCCAGCGCCCAGGAGGAGGCTACACTCCTAGTTGAGTGCGCTCGCAACCCGAACGGGCAAGGCACGTCTTGGGACTGGTACGCCAAGACAATAGCATCCACTATCCAATGGGCTAACCTCTGCTTGGAGACAGCCTTTCCCTTCTGCTGGCCTCCGTAACAGACGAAGAGCTGTTCTGAGGTCCTAAAGCTTTGAGTTCGGTCCACGTAGGCACAGAGAGTGCGGACGGGACAGAGCAAAGCCAGGGCTGGGTCTGCCTCCTCCGAAGGCAGCGCTTACAGGTTCACCACCTGGTCCCGGAAAGGAGTGGTGGGAACCTTGGGCACGTATCCGGGCCGGGGTCTCAGGACAACGTGAGAGTTATCTGGCCCGAATTCTAGGCACGATTCGTTGACCAAAAGTGCGTGTAGGTCCCCTACCCTCTTGACGGAGGCCAATGCAACCTAGAGTACTGTCTTCATGGACAGGATATTCAGCTCAATGGACTGCAGAGGCTCGAAGGGAGGGCTCTGGAGTGCTCTCAGCACCAGAGCTAAGTCCCAAGAGGGTACTGGGTTTGGACGAGGAGGATTCAGCCTCCTCGCACCCCTGAGGAACCTGACAATTAGGTCGTGCTTCCCTAAGGACTTACCATCAACTATGTTGTGATACGCCGCAGCGATGCCCATGTCTTGCGGTCAGAGATCGAAGCCCTACTGGCGAAGGGCGTGATCGAGCCGGTTCCTCCAGCCGATATGAAGTCAGGGTTCTACAGCCCTTACTTCATTGTACCCAAGAAAGGGGCTGGGTTGAGACCAATCTTGGACCTGCGTGTCCTGAATCGGGCCCTGCACAAGCTCCCGTTCAGAATGTTGACGCAGAAACGCATTTTCGATTGCATCTGTCCCCAAGATTGGTTCGCAGCGATCGACCTGAAGGATGCGTACTTTCATGTCTCCCGAGACACAGACCGTTCCTACGCTTTGCGTTTGAGGAGAGGGCATATCAGTACAAAGTCCTGCCCTTCAGGCTGTCCCTGTCGCCCCGTGTCTTCACGAAAGTCACGGAGGCAGCCATTGTTCCGCTCAGAGACTGGCTCGACGACTGGCTCATACTTGCCCAGTCCCAAGAGCAGTTGTGCGAACACAGGGACCTGGTGCTCCGTCACCTCAGCCTGTTGGGCCTTCGGGTCAACCGAGAGAAGAGCAAACTCTGTCCCATACAGAGGATCTCTTATCTCGGTATGGAGCTGGATTCGGTCAATCGAACTGTGCGCCTCACAGAGGAGCGAGTTCGATCAGTGCTGAACTGCTTGAATACGTTCAAAGGCAGGACAGCGGTCCCACTGAAGTTCTTTCAGAGGCTCCTGGGGCATATGGCATCTGCAGCCACGGTAACGCCGCTCGGATTGCTGCATATGAGACCGCTTCAGCACTGGCTTCCATCAGCACCACAGACGTACCCGGGGTGGGGCAGCGAGGTGGGAGACTCAGACCCGACTCGGGAGGCCCGGAGGCGGCCCAGAGTGTTGTCTGAGCCTCCCCGGGAGGGGCAGAGAGTGGGTGAGAAGGCTTGGTTGCGTCCTCGGTGCCCACTCTGCTGCCCCCTGCCTGGGGAAGGCAGGAGGGAGGAATACTCAAGTTCGACCCGGGAGGCCTGGAGGCGGCCCGGAAAAATCGACTGAGTATTCCTGGGTAGGACAGAGTGTGGGTGAGAAGGCCTGGTGGCGTCCTCGGTGCCCACATTGCTGCCCACTGGCGAAAGGAGGGGAGGCGAGGAGTGGCAAGGCCCGGGGGCGTCGCACACTGCCCGCCTGAGCCTCCTGGAGCTCAGGGAGGGAGGAAACTGCTCTCTTAGTGAGTATGTGGGTACCACTAGTCTCCGGAGAGCCAGAGGCAGGGGTGTTGTGTGTGTGTGTGTAGACCCCCCCGGTCCTCCTCCCGGGGGGGTGGGGGGGGTGCGGACACCACCTCCCATCGAGCAGTCCCTCTTGTCCCTGGGCTGCCCGTCTCAGGGCTGCTTGCTCCTACGCTTGCCGGCAGGCTTAGCGGAGCCCTGAGCGAGTTGGGCGCCCCCCTTTCGTCCGGCACCCTGCTGCCCGGGTGGAGGCTGCTGCTTGGGCTTGGCAGGGGCGGAGGCGGACGCAGGGGGACGCCCTCGACGACGAGCATGCGGACGACTGGGTGGAGGCAGCAGCTGGTCGTCGGGGCAGGATATTTTTAATCGCCTCCGTCTGCTTCTGGGCCAAGCGAGAACTGCTGGGCGAAGTTCTCGATTGCGTCGCCGAAAAGGCCAGCCTGGCAGACAGGTTTGTCAGTATCACGCATGTCTGCCAGGTTCAGCCACAGGTGGCGTTCCTGGACCACTAAGGTGGACATCGCCCGACCCAGGGAGCGTGCGGTGACTTTCGTCGCCCTGAGGGCGAGGTCCGTCGCTGTGCGCAGTTCCTGCATAACCCCTGGGTCAGAACTACCCTCGTGCAGTTCCTTGAGCGCTTTGGCTTGGTAAACCTGCAGGAGCGCCATGGCATGCAAAGCCGACGCGGCCTCTCCGCAGGCCGTGTAAGCCTTGCCCGTCAGTGCGGACGAGAACTTGCACACCCGGGAGGGGAGACGTGGGTTGCCACGCCAGTCGGTGACAGTCTTGGGACACAGCTGCATCGCAACCGACCGTTCGACTGGGGGGATCCCCACGTAGCCCTTAGCCGCGCCGCCATCGAGGGTAGTGAGGACGGAGGAACCAGTCGATCGATGTCTGGCGTGGAAGGGCGCCAGCTACGACCTCGTGAGTTCCTGATGAGCACCTCCGGGAAGAATGGTACTGGGGCAGGGCGCTGAGAACCAGCACGGGCCCCCCCGAGAAACCAATCATCCAGCCGCGAGGGTTCGGGAAACGGTGGAGGGTTTCACTAGAGCCCGACCCTCGCGGCGGCCCAGGAAAGCATAGCCGTGAGCTCTGGATCAGGCTCGGGCAACGCTACCACACCCGAAGGGGGCAACACAGCCGAGTCTTCATCTCCAGAGTCCATTAGCTCGTTCCCCAATGCAGCAATCGACATCATGTCCTCAGCCGGAGCCCCAAAGGTAACGGACGGTCCCCCATGGGAAGGACCAGGACGCTCCTTTGGAAGCTCCACCGGCGCAGCAGAGGGGGGAGGGTCCCGAGGGGCTTGGTGTCCCGTCGGGGGTGCCCTCACAGTTACCCTCAGGTCTCCACCAAAGGCATCAGCCAAAGTAGCAGCCCTCTGCTTTGCAGCGGAAGGACCACTAGATCGGGGATGCGAAATGGGACTCCACCCCTTTTGAGGTAATCGAGCCTAGATCGTAGGACTGCGATGGTCATGTTCCCGCAGTGGGAACATGAGTCATTCACAAAAGCCGCCTCAGCGTGCTGAAGGCCCCAAACACGTGAGGCAACGATCGTGACCGTCAACTGGGGACAGGAAGCGACTGCATCCAGAAACACACGGTTTGAGGGTCAAACCGTGTTTGCTCTTTTAGGAGGAAACGCTCTGATAGTGCTGAAGCACACAGGGGAGATGGCCGCAGCTCACAGCAGTTCAGTAGTGCAAGCCTGCTGTGAGCACTCAGAAAAACGCTCAGGCAGGCTGAGAAACAGCAAATCCTTCCTGAAGCGACCACCCGCTGGATCGCGCCGTCACATCCGCACCAGGAAGTTGAGCGATCCTCTCGAACTCGTCTTAAAACGAACACTCTTCGTTGACAACCCAGCGTTGAATCAGGATTCGTAGAAAGCGAAGATGCGGTATTCCACTTCCGTATTTATACCCGCATAGCGGGCGGAGCGTGGACCGCATGCCAATCGGTATTGGCTCGTTTAGAAACACTCGAAGCAGATTGGTCTCTATTTTTCACACACTTTTCCTTCAAAATTTCAAAAACATTATTATTGATTATTTCAAGAGGTAACTAATGATGATACATAATTTGGATATTTTCATGTCTGAGAAAAAAATTTGATTAAATGAGTTAAATAAGCAACTAGGCAGATTGTCCGAGCTACTATTTTCCATAAAATGAAAGTGCTTCAAAACGGACAAAAATCACCATAAAATATAATAAAATACCTTTAGATGTGTTGCATGTAATGATGTGACAAACATCATTGGTTTATATATATACACAAACGTTCAAAAGTGTGGGGTCAGTAAGACTTTTTTAAAGCAACTAATATGTTTATTCAGCAAAGATACATTAAATTGATTGAAAGTGACAGTAAAGATAATGTTATTGTAATGTCAATTCTAAATAAATGCTGTTCTTTTGAACTTTCCATTCACCAGAGAATCCTGAAAAAATTAATCACGGTTTCCACAAAAATATTAAGCAACAAAAGTTTTCCACATTAATAGTAAGACATTTTTCTTGAGCAACAAATCAGCATATTAGAATGATTTCTGAATAATCATGTGACACTGAAGACTGGAGTAATGAGGCTGAAAATTCAACTTCCATCACAGGAATAAATTACATTTTAAAACATATTATTCTGTTAAATAGAAAACAGTTGGATTAATTAATTTGGAATGATATTTCAGAATATTACAGTATGTTTGACCAAATAAATGCAGGCGAGCATAAGAGACTTTTTTCAAAAACATCTTACGAACCCCAAACTTTTGAATCGCAGAGGACGAGTAAAATATCACAAAAATCAGAATTTGAAAAACATTTTTCTGAAAAACAGAAGAAAAAAAAACTTCCACACTGCATACTTTAGCCTACATTTCACATCATAATCAATGTGTTTAGTTAACCCAATGCCAAAAAGATCTTATAGTATAAAAAAAACTTGAATTATAAAAGCCAACAGGAAACACTCAAAGCATTACAGCCAATCGCAGTCTAAAGTGAGTAAGCATGGAGTTAAGAAGTCTTCGTGAAATCATCTTCACGTTAGCGAACACGGCATCAGCGAGCACTTCAAACTGCCCCACGCGCTGAAAATTGCACTTTTCTTGCCTAAGAGTGACTAGCCATGTCTGCATCGCAGGAGGAAAACCTTACCTGAAAGGAGGAACAACACCCAGGAAGACAGACAAAAATAGCTAAATGGACAGGGTGACTGGTGACTGCACAAAGCCTGCAATTTGGTTGAAATGTGAGTAGTTCATTGTACACAGAATCAAAGAAATCTGATGTCAAATCAGATGTGTTCATCCTTCTGGTTATGACAGACCAAGGCTCTGAACCAGTTCAAGGAATGAAAACAAAAACTTTAACAGGAACATAAACAAAAACGAACACTAAATCAAGTTTAAACGTTCTGAACAGAAACGCTTATTTGAAATTACCACTAACCAGTTAATAATGTTATTTATCATCATTGTTTAAGGTTTTAATTTGTTTAAGGTTTTAATCATGAATTTAAATAGTACGGCCTATGCAAATGTAACGTTGATGCATCCAACGTGAGCGAAATGCCAACGCTCAGTTGTCAAGTCATCCTATGCGAGTTGCAAGGTAATGTGCTGGCATTAGCTGTTGAATCGCAGGAGTTTATCCGAGGATTTGTTATCATGGCAGGTTATATCCATTGCGGTGTGTTTTTGAAACCAGCGAAAATTACAGGTTAGTGTAGAACTGCTATAATACAGGAAATTTATAAAATATATCTATTTTTAATAGATATTATAGTATAAGTGCATCACAGTAAATTATCAACAACAACTTACAGGTCACAAAAGGTATTGTAGCTATGTGGGCACTCAGTTTTCACTGTCGTTTAATATATTTGACAAAAAGCTTGTTATAAAAGACAAAGTATTACACACAGGATGTACCAGACTAAGACACTCTTCTCTGCCCCTCAAATACATAAAACATTAGCCTTTGCACAGATCATGCTTTGAATAAAGAAAACACTGTACTTATTCAAAGAACCAATTTTTTTATTTACCCTTGCACTGCAAAACAAGCAGGACTTAATTCACGATTGAGGCGGGTGGAGCTACAGTATGAGGTTTTGCAGACAGTTTGAGGATCCACTCGAGGTTTAATCACAAGCTCTTAATTTAAAGTTCATAAAGTTCTGGTATGAAGTTATAGGCAAAAAATATCCATCCATCCATCCATTATCTTCCGCTTATCCGGGGCCGGGTCGCGGGGGCAACAGTCTAAGCAGAGACGCCCAGACTTCCCTCTCCCTAGCCACTTCCTCCAGCTCTTCCGGGGGACCCGAGGCGTTCCCAGGCCAGCCGGGAGACATAATCCCTCCAGCGTGTCCTAGGTCTTCCCGGGGCCTCCTCCCGGTGGGACATGCCCGAAACACCTCCCCGGGAAGGTGTCCAGGAGGCATCCGAAATAGATGCCCGAGCCACCTCAACTGGCTCCTCTCGATGTGGAGGAGCAACGGCTCTACTCTGAGCTCCTCCCGAGTAACTGAGCTTCTCACCCTATCTCTAAGGGAGCGCCCAGCAACCCTGCGGAGAAAGCTCATTTCGGCCGCCTGTATCCGGGATCTTGTCCTTTCGGTCATGACCCACAGCTCATGACCATAGGTGAGAGTAGGAAACGTAGATTGACCGGTAAATCGAGAGCTTCGCCTTACAGCTCAGCTCCTTCTTCACCCACGACAGACCGGTACATCGACCGCATTACTGCAGAAGCTGCACCGATCCGCCTGTCAATCTCCCGTTCCATCCTTCCTCACTCGTGAACAAGACCCCAAGATACCTGAACTCCTCCACCTGAGGCAAAATCTCTCCACCAACCTGAAGTGGGTAAGCCACCCTTTTCCGACTGAGAACCATGGCCTCGGATTTGGAGGTGCTGATTCTCATCCCGGCCGCTTCACACTCGGCTGCAAACCGCCCCAGTGCACGCTGAAGGTCCTGGTCTGAGGAGGCCAACATGACAACGCCATCCGCAAAAAGCAGCGACGAAATCATGTGGTTCCCAAACCGACACCCTCCGCCCCTTGGCTGCGCTTAGAAATTCTGTCCATAAAAATTATGAACAGAACCGGTGACAAAGGCAGCCCTGCCGAGTCCAACATGCACCGGGAACAAGTCCGACTTGCTGCCGGCAATGCGGACCAAGCTCCTGCTCTGGTCGTACAGGGACCAAACAGCCCTAAGCAAGGGGCCCCGGACCCCATACTCCCAGAGCACCCTCCACAGGACACCACGAGGGACACAGTCGAATGCCTTCTCCAAATCCACAAAACACATGTGGATTGGTTGGGCAAACTCCCATGAACCCTCCAGCACCCTGGAAAGGGTATAGAGCTGGTCCAGTGTTCCACGACCGGGACGAAAACCACACTGTTCCTCCTGAATCCGAGGTTCCACTATCGGCTGAATTCTCCTCTCCAGTACCCTGGCATAGACTTTCCCGGGGAGGCTGAGAAGTGTGATCCCCCTGTAGTTGGAACACACTCTCCGGTCCCCCTTCTTGAAAAGAGCAGAAAAATATTTTTAAAAAATAACAATTTTTTCTAATCAAACCATTTTCAAAGGAACGCATGAATATTATAAAAAATGTAATATTACATTAAAATACTGATTCTGCTCAGAGTCAGAGCACGTGAGCGGAGTGGTAATATTTCCTCCAGAGAAGAGAGCGCCTTTCTGAAGATTCTGCTCGCTCATTCCGCTTAGGGCCGCTCGCTCAACCCAGAATGACACATGCTGGTTTGAAAATTTGTGAAATAAATAGGGATGCCCCAGACAAAAGTTTTTTCTAGTCAACTAGTAGTTTTTCTTTTAAGCCCTTAGTCGACTAATCGCACATTTATATTAATTTAATTACTTAAATATATAGGCTACTGGAGAGAATACTAAACATTTTAATTGTTTAGTAATAAGCTAGTGTTTTCTGTGTCAGTGTCTGCTGCAAAGATGAAGTTGACAATGCTGACTCACCATCAATGCATAGTGAACACGCCAATAGAGAGAAATGCACATTTCATTCACAGATTACATAAGCAGAGAGTAACTTTTTTCTTTTCATTTTGAATTGGTTCATTTAGAAATAGACATTTCAAGCTTTCTATAGATTTATTCCTCATGTCTGTGAGGCAAGTAGCCTGAGTTTCGGTTCATTTATAAGACGCTCCAGTTCACTGAGACCGAGATGGCAGAAAGCTCATCCTGTTTGAATTCCTTATTTTACAAAGGCACAAGGTTTTCTTGTTATAGTGAGTTTACAACAAAATAAAAGTAGACACTTAAAGTTTTTTGAATTATGAATTACTAGTATCTGTATGACCAAAAATCACAGAGTATTTTAAGTTATTTCCTCTGTTGCAAGAGAAAAATGCAAGTGATATGGCGCCTCCATATCATGATTATATTGTCTGCTATATTTGTTTCTTATTTATTATAAAGACAATTGGTTGATGAAACATTGATTTAAATTAAGATACAATTTCTACAAAACAAAATTCACTTTAAAGAAAAGATTTCTACAAAACATGTCTCTAGATGAAATGAAAAAAATAATATAATATTTAAACATAAATATGAAACTAAATAAGTTTTCTTTAATGGCTACAACACGTATAGCACAGTACAGAGAAATTTCAGCGATGGATTTGAACAAATGCCGTTTTACCGTTGAGCGTGAGTGGTTCGTGAGTGGGGCGTTTGTTTGGGCCGTGAGCGACTGAGTGGAGCGCACTGGCATAGAGCGGAATATTGAGCAGAGCATCAGGGATTGATTAGTTCACCTAGAAATCCCATAATTTACTCACCTTCAAGCCATCCTAGGTGTTTATGACTTTCTTCTTTCAGCCAAACTCAATTGGCATTATATTAAATAATATCCTGGCTCTTCCAAGCTGTATAATGGGAGTGAATGGTAACTTGGAAAAGTCCTTCTGAAGCTAAGCAATGCGTTTTTATAAGAAAAACTAATTATATTTATATAAACTATAGCACTCTTCCACCGGAACTAGACTTGTGTACGGCGGTTACTGGAAGCCAGTGATTATAGTTTATAAAGTTATAAATATGAATATTGCTTCGCTTTAGAAGGCCTTTATCAACCCCCTGGAGGCGTATGGATTAATTTTATGATGGATGGATGCACTTTTTTGGGCTTAAATATTTTTTTACCATTCACTCCCATTACAAAGCTTGGAAGAGCCAGGACATTTTTTTATATAACTCTGATTGTGTATGGCTGAAAGAAGAAAGTCATATACACCTAGGATGGCTTGAGGGCGGGTTTTTGGGTGAACTAACCCTTTAAGCCCTGTGACAGTCCACCTAAAACTATGTATAATCAATGTAAACACATGTACATTATACAGAATTTGTACAGCAAAAATCTCCAAGAAACATATTAACATGATGTGAAGGCCCAGTTAATTTGTTAAGTCTTACCAGATATATCAACATCTTCAGTGCCTTGAGTGGTGGTCTGTGGAATACCGCATTGGATGTAATGTTAATATTTAATCAATTCTTTTTCTTTTTAAGAATTATTAATGTGACTTCAGATCAGTAGATTTCGCAATATTAGTTGCGCTCCAATTAAATCTCTTGATATCATGAAATAGCATCTTTCTCAGGATGATCAAGTTATTAAAGTGTGGTTTTCTATCTATGCGTTTGTGACGTGTTGGTCCCTGGCCTCACCATGCCCCGTCTGGAAACTGCCTCTGGATTTCAGCTCATTACTTCAAGGACACAGGACATACAGAAGACTATCACCAGCTGTGGTTCTGGGCTGTCAATCTCTCATCTAGTATATAGTACACAGAAAAGGAGCGTAAAACACAAGAAAAGACAATCAAATACACTGGCGAGATATTTGATCTCTGCTTGCTTTTCCTGGGTTCTCTGCTTGATTTTCCTGGGTTCAAAAATGTCATTACGCACTCATAACTATAGAGATTTTATGATTTTAACAGCTGATTTGGTACCCTCACTTTTTTTTTTATTTCAGAACACTGCATTGTGTGTTCGCTTCCCCCTCCCCACTTCTCCCTGCATGACGTCTATGTGTGTTTCTCCACTGTTACCCTTGGCAACATGGATGGAGAGAGACAAGTGTGTGTGTGTGGTAAGAATTGACTCAGAGCAAGAGATTTAACGGAGGAATGAAAGAAGACTAATCCGCAGAATGCAGCTCCAAACCCAGTGCTGGTGAAATGCATACATGAACGCCTCATACAAACACTCTCTGGGTGAACCTCACAGAACTGCTTGAGAAATATGATATATTTCCATTATTTACATATTTTACATAAAATCGAAAGAACAAACAAACAAACAAAGAAAAACTATTTTGCTCTTGAAGAAAATTGTCTCGTTTTAGTATTATTCATGTTTTTTCATTGTGACAAATTTAATTAAGCATAATTTCCCATCAAATTATTCTTATTTTCGTTACTGTGATGCAAAGCAAATTAATAATAATACTGATAATATGATAAAAACAATAATAATTTTGTTCTTCTACTACCACTGCAATGACTTTGTTTAGCTGTCACTGCACAAGAGGCATGATCAACAGCATAGTTCAAATAACTCTGTACGCAATTGGATAGTCCTTCAACCAATCAGACCACAAGAGGCGTGATCAACAGGCATAGTTCAAATGACTCTGTACGCAATTGGATAGTCCTTCAACCAATCAGACCACAAGAGGCGTGATCAACGGGCATAGTTCAAATGACTCTGTACGGAATTGGATAGTCCTTCAACCAATCAGACCACAAGAGGCGTGATCAACAGGCATAGTTCAAATGACTCTGTACGCAATTGGATAGTCCTTCAACCAATCAGACCACAAGAGGCGTGATCAACAGGCATAGTTCAAATGACTCTATACGCAATTGGATAGTCCTTCAACCAATCAGACCACAAGAGGCGTGATCAACAGGCATAGTTCAAATGACTCTGTACGGAATTGGATAGTCCTTCAACCAACCAGACCACAAGAGGCGTGATCAATGGGCATAGTTCAAATGACTCTGTATGCAATTGGATAGTCCTTCAACCAATCAGACCAACGATCCATCGCTTCTCTATCCGTCATTGTGTTAAACCCGCCAATAGCGTGCCAGGTGGATAAGCCGGTTTGTGATTAGTCCCCGCAAAAGTGTAACAGAAGCAGGATAGAAATATATACAAGTTTCCAGCCTGAGCTGCAGGGCGAAATCAAATCGGGCTGGATTTACCCAGTCTAGCTACTACTACTACTACTACTAATAATAATAATAATAAAAATGTATTAGTATTACTAAATAAAAGTAATATTCTTATTATTATTATTGATGTTAAATGATATGTTTATTAATAATTTATACAAAATATAATAAAGTATTATTCATACCAATATAATAATATATAATCTAATCATACCAATATAATAATAATAATAATAGTAGTAGTAGTAGTAGTAATTTAATAAAGTATTATTCATACCTATATAATAACAATATATAAATCACACCAATAAAATTATAATAACAATTATTATTATTATTGTATATTATTTATTATTTGTAATTATATTAATTTATATTTTTATTCATAATATTTCTTATATAATTATTAATTATAAGTTTTATCTATCATGATAGTAATTTTTACACTGCCTAATGTGTGATAAAAATCATGATGAGATATATATATATATATATATATATATATATATATATATATATATATATATATTTTTTTTTTTTTTTTTTTTTATTGTATTACATCAATAAGAATTAAATGGAGAATCAAAAGTAAACTGAAAATCCTCAAACCAAATTGGCTCCTAATCACAATATTTTATTGCTGTTTCGAGCACCTCTGTTCTTTCTCAGACTTGAATCTAATGAAATCACAATTGGGAATAATTACATAATCATAAGTAATATTTCTGGATGCATTATGTAATACGAATTTGGGAGGAAAATGTACTTAATAGTTAGGCTTAATTTCTTATTTTTGGGGTGAAATGTAACCTAAAAATGTGATCGTATAGCATAGACAGTCAAGAACATATTGAACATCTATAAATGCTCATTGTGTGAAGAGTTGATGAGGCTGCACGACCTCTATGGCCATTTAGCAGTTCATTCGCACTGACTAACTGCCTTCCAGCTGATAAGGGAGAACTCTGTTCCAGAGCACTTTGTGTGAATCATAGCTGTGGCACCCTTCAAACACAACAGTATAAAAAGACTCTTTTTAAAGGCTGACATGCTGAGAAAACGGTGTTATAAAGGATGTCCTCAAACACTTTCAATCAAATGTGAAGAAGTGACATATCTTTTCACATTCTTTTATCATTATTGTAGCGAGGCTGTCATACCTTTGTGTTGTCAGCACTTTAAAAATCAAGGTATAAAAACATTAACTAAAATTAGATTGCACTGTTGTGCATTGGCAAGTGTTTCAATTGATAAATGGAGCAACTTTACATTCTAAAATAAACAAGCTTGTCCACTTATTTTAGAAACAGTGAGAACAAAGGAACTGCACATCTGTAGATGGACTAAAATAAAATGAAAGGAACTGTCTACTTAAAGGAACAGTTCCTCCAAAATTTCTAATTCTGTTACATCATTAGGGATGAACAGATGTGACCACTTTACTGTAGCTGTTTCATATTTCTATAATGACATATTTCATTTTTGGGTGAACTATTCCTTTAAACCTGCATGAAACTCTGAACTGCCCATCTCAGTAGTTTACACAGCATTAGAAAGCTTCGGTTACATGGACAGAACACCTACAGTGAAACATCTCCTCTACTGGATAACTGGATTCAAATCATGATATCTTATCTTAAAGGGATAGTTCACCCAAAAATGAAAATTAGCCCATTTTTTCACTCACCCTCAAGTTATCCTAGGTATATATGACATTCTTCTTTCAGACAAATATATATATATATATATATATATATATATATATATATATATATATATATATATATATATATATATATATAAGCTTTATAATAGCAGTGACTTGTTGGTTTGTTTTTGAAGTCCATAAAAGTGCATCTATCAATCATATAACTGCTTCACTATATAATGGCTCCAGGGGGTTAATAAAGGCTTTCTGAAGTGAAGTGGCACATTTGTGTAAGAGCGGTACAAGGCTCAGTGATGCACGTGGGGAGCGAAGGCTGGCCCGTGTGGTCAGATCAAACAAACAAGCAACTGTAGCTCAAATTGCTCAAGAAGTTAATGCTGGTTCTGATAGAAAGGTGTCAGAATACACAGAGCATCACAGTTTGTTGAGTATGGGGCTGCATAGCCGCAGACCAGTCAGGGTGCCCATGCTGACCCCTGTCCATCGCCGTAAACGCCAACAGTGGGCATGTGCACATCAGAACTGGACCACAGAGCAGTGGAAGAAGGCGGCCTGGTCTGATAAATAAAATTTTGGGTGGCCGGGTGCGTGTCTGTCGCTTGTCTAGGGAACACATGGCACCAGGATGTACTATGGCAGACCAGCGGGAGGCAGTGTGATGTTTTGGGCAATGCTCTGCTGGAAAATCTTGGGTCCTGCCATCCTTGTGGATGTTACTTTGACACACAGCACATACCCAAGCATTGTTGCAGACCATGTACACCATGTACAATTATAAAAATTCTATATACATATAATTTAGTTATAATAATAATAATTATGATATGTTACTATTATATACGTTTTGACATGGATAAATTACGATAGGACTACATTATTGAATAGCTTACTAATAACATCACAATATCAAGTTAACAAAATCCTATCAACAATATTTAAAAAAAAATTATCATCAAAGTTTGCTTTGAAACTACTGGCTGTAATACTATATGACTTATGTTTAACTTTATATATTGTATATTGCAATTCGACTCAACACAGTTAAGTGTTAACACAGACCCTAACAGTTAAATATCCATAACAGGACAATAAACCCCCATCAAAAAAAAAAATGCAAAAATGTTGCACAATACTCAAATAAAGAGCTACTACTCATGATCTCTTTGAACACAAGAGGGCACAATAGTATCAAAGAAACAAATTCCTCTACAGCTACAGCATAAAAAAACATCTAATTTTTATACCACACTTTTTTTATTCAACATTTTTATACAACTCAAAATTTTTATTTAAAATAGCACTGTGAATTTTAGGCAGCTAATTTCCTTTTAAGCTATTTTTACCTATATCACCTGAAGCATATAAGAAGGGGTCAATTTGCACTTGACCATTATTGGGTTGCAGGATGAATCACTAAGATAAGTTCAGAAATGTCATGAAATGCTTAAAAAAAATAAGACCTTTCTAGACACCTTACATCCTGTTTCTGCTGTTATCTCTTAGCACCAAACGCATTTGATAGGTCTGTGGAAGGTATGGAAGGCCAAAACAAGGTTTCGCATTCCCTTATATATCACAGATAATAGAGTTTGCTTTGCACAATTACTTTTCTCCCTCCACCTTTCCCCAGGTTCATCTCCTCTGTCCACAAAAACCCCAAACTCCTCATTTAATATCAGATCCTCAATAATTTTTGACTCATTTCTGCTGTCACCTTGGAAATGTTTAAGGAGCTTGTCCTCACCAGAGAGTAACCTTTGGGATCCAACGGCTGATGTCTTGGTCATACAGGTTGTTTTTCTATCGCTGGCCTCGGCAGGGCTTATTGTCTCCTTAATGATGCATCTCGCAGCTTTGGCACGTATAATATTTTGGCTGTGTGTCAGATTTGCTTCTGTTATTCAACTTTCTAAACCTCACAGTGGCTAGCCTCCTTCACGCTGACACAGTTGTTTCATGTAATACTGTCAGACACTTGCGACAAGCTCCAAGGGTAAATGCAAAAACCGAGACATTGACAGCTCTAGCGAACACGCATTAAAAATGCAAAACGGCACGCATGCCAAGGGACATGCAGCTGTAATTGCAAAAACATTTGCTCTCAAAAAATAGGACGACTTACAAAATATGGCGCTAATACAGCTGAAAATATTTTTCTATTTTCCTGTTTCCTGTTATTTTAGGTAAGGCTCTTGTCTACGCTGCTTTTTCTTTTATACTGAGAAGCTCTAAAGACTTCAGAAGACATGGAAGTCATAATGACCACTTTTATTGTGCTTTTGTTGTCGATTTTGGAGCCGTGAAGCATTAATCATCATGTTGCAAGGAAAAGTGAAGCACAGACTTTGTCTAAAATCTAATAAGATGGTAAGTAAATAATGACAATATTTACATTTTTGGGTGAAGAATTCCTCTGTGAAGAATTAGGGCCAGATTTGCTAAACATTCCAAAAAATCTACCAAGAGCAGCGCAAATTAGCGTCTGATTGAAGACGTGCTTTTTTTTTTTTGGCCATTAAATAATGACGCAAATACCAGTAAATTGACTAGTGCAAAACTTAGTAAATCACCTCAAATTAATTGAAATACTCTCCTCCCATAAATTTTGTGTCTCAAAGGGAAACTCCCAAATGCATATCAAGGTCAGCCGCAAAAATAACCCTGTCTACACCTTTTCAGCACTTAGTAAATCCTGACAGTAGATTTTTAACGCCAAAAGAAGGTTTGCGTTGGCGCAACCTGCTAGTAAATCTGGCCCTAATGTCAAACATAATTCCTAATGTGAAGGAAATAAGTGTTAGAGAGCTACTAAGTGAATAGTGAAATGTTTAGGAATAAAAGAATTTAACTGAGTTCAAATAGATCTGATATTTTTTATGATTTTATGCTGCATTTAATAGGTGGTTGAGTCATCTAGACCAAAATTATCATGCTTTTGAATGTTGATCTCCACGCAGAGCTCAATACAAAATGCGTTTGTAATGAAAATGCATTTGTAATCAAAATATTCAGACAGGAACATTTTTACAGCAAGATATGAGCCTTAATGCAATCAAAGTGACAAATTAAGATGACAGTCAAGACCAACGCTGTTTATGTTAATTCACATAGTGCAACTTGCTTTCTATCCTGACACCCGAACACCAGTGACTTCTTAAAACTGTACTTGACAAAACGACAGTAAGCTGCACTACAGCCAGCAACAAGGTAATGGATGTTTAGGGTGGAATACAATATTCACTGGCAAACTATTTATAAGAAAGTAAAAAAAAACAAAAAAAACAAAGTTAATCTTCTTGATGGAATGACCCAGATATGTCAGCAGAGCAGGAACAACAGCCCTGCACCCTGCAGAAACACCTAAACGCTACAGAACAGACAGAAGGGTTCAATGTGACCTTGTGACCTCATCAGGAGGAGACAGCCACAGGATGAATTTCAAAACACTAAAACCTGAAAAGGGTTTTCTCATTAGACACTATGTTCATATAAAATGTAAGCCTTTATTTAATAATAAGAATAAGATTTTTTTAAATACTGTCCCTTCAATCAATCAGTAAAACAAATGTTATCGTTTTAAAGAAAAAATATTTGTCCCTTCTATTTTTTGAATAGAGATCTTTTTACCTTTATGGTAACCTTTAAACATGTAGCATGCCATCTATTTATGTAAAATACATCAGAATAAATCCTCAAGCTGGATGTTACCTATTTCAAAACATTCAAATACTCTGCTTCTATGGCTCCTGATTGGTCAATACAGCATTCCATCCCTGAATTATTAATGCTTTTACATGACGCTTGGATACTTAGATAGGCAAAATACAACACAATTCGGATTATGTAAATGTAGCCAATGCTCTTTTTTTCCTCCAAGCTTTCAATGTGCTTCTGCATTGGCTCTCCTGCATTTCTTTGGCCATGCATTTGTCCACTTAAAATGAACTAAGTTGTCTTATCTTTGTTGCTGCTCCTCAAACAGGAATTGGTGTATTGGAATTTCAAGGTTTGGCACATGGTCCATTTGGAGCGGGGCCGAGGACAGAGTACTTACCAGAAGAGAAACAGGTCACGTTTTACCCAGGGAGGTGTGTATAACCCATGGGGCAAGAACTCTTAAAATAGACTAACGGCCTCCACTGTAATCATCATTCAGAACACATGCAGCAATGGCCTTCATTCTGTCCCACCCACTGACCAAAACGCATGAACACAGATTGCAGAACTAGGGCTCTCGTTTGCTATTGCTAGGCTTTTGCCCATTTGTTTACAATTATTCAATGCACATACTTGTCTTAGTAATCTTAGTATGTAAGTATTAGTATTTTATTCATATTAATATCTTAATACTTTTTTATTATTTTAAAAATAGATTGATAGAGACTGATTTTTAAAATAATAATAATATTTAAATAATCAAATACATTTAATAAAGTATTAAAAATAATTTAAAACAATATAACACACAGAGACATATAGCACCAGTCAAAAGTTAGGAATATTTTTGTTTCTGAAAGAAGTCACTTCTGCTAACCAAGGCTGTTTGTTTGATAAAAAAAATAAATAAATAATAATAATAAAAACAGTAAAAACAGTAATAGTGTGAAATATTTTTAATATGTTTTAAAATGTAATATATTTCTATGATGAATTTACAGCATCATTTCGCCAGTCTTCAGTGTCACATGGTCCAAAAACATTTAATATTATTATTATTGTTGAAAACAGTTGTGCTGCTTAATTTATTTATTTATTTTTTATTATTTTTTTGAAATCAACGCTACTACGTTTGGAGCAAGTAATATATAAAAATAATAATGATACTTTTATTCAGCAAGGATGCAATAAACTGATCAAAAGAGACAGTAAAGACATAAATATTGTTACAAAAGATTTCTATTTCCAAAAATGTTGTTCTTTTTACCATTTACAAAGAATTCAGACAAAAATGTATCACAGTTTTCACAAAATACTAAGCATGCAAAAATGGGTTTCAACACTGAATGTTTTAAGCACAAAATCAGCATTTTACTATGATTTCTGATTGTTTGACATTGAATTAATGATGCTAAAAATTCAGCTTTGACATCACAGACATAAAATTGAATTTTAAATTATATTAAAATAGAAAACAGCTATTTTAAAGTGTTATATATCACAATATTATTGTTTTTACTGTATTAAATAAATACAGCCTTGGTGAGATTAATAGACTTCTTTCAAAAACATTTAAAAATCGTAATATTTCTAAACTTATATGTATATGGTACTGTAAACGGTATGCATTTTAAAAGCATATAAAATATGTTAATAATAATAACAATATTTTGTATAATTTTTAATGATCTATTTTATTTAAATATATACTTTATTATAAAAAAAAAAATGTGTGTTGTTTATTTAACATTTATTTATTTAAAACAAAGTAATAAATGACACAAAAGGTGAACAGCAGCAGCATTAGTATCTGCCACAACTGCTGAACTGAATGTGAGAGTGTATATGTAATATCCTTTTATCTGATGTCCTGTGATCTATTCCTTTCCCTTCCCAAACACATGAATGTCTCGGCAGGGCAGCAGAGCTGAAAAATCCCCCTTCAGGAGGTCTGACACTTCAAGGAGATGGGAAAACCAAGGAGGCTAGCACTGAAGTTGGCCTATCACTTCCCTGGAAGCCATTTCTTCAAAAGCCTTTAGGAGCCACCACAACAGCCGTAGAAACCAATAACAGCCCGATCCCGATGTGAAAACTCAACAAAAAAAACGTCATGCTTCACTGTGTGGGTTCATTTCCTTCTAACAATGAAGCAATCTATTAGTCACCAAACTGATTTACGACATCAATATGGGCCAAATGTAAAACTAAATATTTTAGAGTTTTTGAGTCACGTCTGTTTTGCCTACCCCCCTGGCATGAAGCAATATTAAACCTAATGTCCAGCAATTAATCTCATATACACCCACGTTTCAATGAGACACACAGACTCTTGCATTGTCAGAATCTCCAGTAGGGTCCTTTTACGCAGCCAAGCAAAATTGATAAAAATAAAAATAAAAGACATTTGTGCTTTAATAAAGCAAGACAGACTAGTAAAAAGAAAAAGACATTTTATTGCATTGCTCTCTCCCAGTGAACAATTCTGTGAGCCACACCGCCTGACGTAAATTAGGATGTCAACATACAAGGAAACAATATAAAGGAGTCTCTATTTGTGTCTGTCAAAGAATGGTCTGGAATTTCAAACCATGACATCTCATTAGGGTAGTGAATCCAGTACATACCAGAACTGTCAGACGCCTATTTATTGCACAGGAGGGACCTTCAGTTCCATTTATTTACATACATTTAATTCTTTATATTTCAAATCCTGATATTTTTAACACTATATATTATGAAACAATGGGAGATACCCTAGATACTGTTGCAGATCTCTAGGGGAGCATGAAGGAATAAACAAGACTGAGGATTCCTGAACAAATCAGCACTCCAAAGAAAGCTCAGGTTGCAGCTTGACAAGGTAATTGGTCATCAGGGAAGGAGAGAAAAGAAAGGGCAGAGGGGAAAACAACAAAAAAAAGGTTGCAAATTGGCCATTTTGTGTGTAAAAGGTAGTTAACATTGAATTCTGATGTTCTCCTGCTTCACTACTCCACTACACAATTTTAGAAAACATATATATATATATATATATATATATATATATATATATATATATATATCAGAGATTCTGCAAGGTGGTATGTAAACTTTTGAACAAATGTATATGTACATTTTTTTGGCATTTACTGTATATATCTACATGATACACAACTTCATAAGCATGTGGAATAGGTCAGACAAAACTGTATATATTATATTGTAAAGCAGAAAAAACATTTCAGAAAGCAGTCAACAATTGAGCTGGCATCTCATAAATATTCATAGGCGTTCTATCAAAACCACTGGGCTAATACATGGCCTTTGCATCTCATCTGCATAATCTACATTTGGTGTAAGTGCTCCTGTGAGGTAACTAAAAAAGAAAGCGAGTGACAGAGTGAATATGGATTCCAGTCCACATTCCTAGTGGTCACCAAAAATAACTATTAAACTTCTGCAATCATTTTACCAATACCTTCATAAAAAATAGAGGTATCATATTTAAATGCTACAAAGTTATGATGCTGGCAGATGTCCTGAGGGCTTAAGTCTATAGTTCCCATTCAGTCGGTCACTCTCGACGCCACGTCGGAGTACCGACGAATAGGAATCTCGCTCGCGAGAGCCAATCTACTTCGAGTGTAACTAAAACGAGCCAATGCACATTGGCATGCAATGATTGCACCAGGTGCTCATGCCACGCTGTGCGGGTATAAATGAGACACAGGTGATTGCATCAAATTAGCATTTTGCTTCGGAGCCGAGTGGTAGATGGTTACGCCAGCTATCACTCCCTACCTCGCAGTGACTGACGCAGAGCCGCCTTTCGGAAGCGATCTCTTCAGTCGGTGTTGGTGTGACGGCACTGCAGTGGGTCGTGTGGTTTCGATCATCTCTCTTTGTTGTTCGTTAGAACGATCACAAGGGCTGTTCTCACAGCTGGTTCGGTGCGCTAGGTGGAGAGCGCTAAAAAGCGTTCCCACGGCTGGTAAGAGCGCCCGTGTGAGAGAGCGCGCACGTCAGGCTGCACTACCCCCTGACTGTGTTGCCGCGACCCCTCCCCCTGCGTGCTTCAGCACCAAGGAGAGCGTCCTTCTGAAAGAGCTTGCACAGATAGAGCTTGCGTCCTTTTCAAGATGACATTCTATCTGTGTGTTTCTGGATGCGGTGGTTTCCTGTCACCGAGGGATGGTCATCAGCGCTGTATCTCGTGTTTGGGCGTTCAGCACGCTGAGGCAGCGCTAGTGGATGAGTCATGTTCTCACTGCGGGAACATGACCATCTCGGAGTTGCGATCGCGGCTCCGTCTCGCAAGGGGCAGAGCCCCCGTGCCTCTGCCTCGATCTAACCCTCCTCAGAGGGTTACTTCAGGCAGTGGCCCGGCTGATTTGAGGGTTACAGTGAGCGCGTTTCCCCCAGGGAACCAACTCCCGGGGAACCCTCATCCCTCTCGCACTCCGCAGCCAGTAGAGCTGCCATTGGAACGCGGTGGGCCGTCCACGAGATGTGCACCGTCCGTATCCTTTGGGGCTCCCCTTGAGGACCAGATGTCCATCGCTGCATCGGAGGGAGGGTCAGAACTCTCTGGAGAGGATGTGTCGGCGCAGGGGCTCCTCCGGTAGACCCGCTGTGCCCGATACTGATCCGGAGATGATGGCTATGCTTGCCCGGGCCGCCGAGAGAGTCGGGCTCGTGTGGAACCCTCCACCGTGTCCCGAACCCTCAAGGCTGGATGATTGGTTTCTCGGGGAACCCTCAAGGCTGGATGATTGGTTTCTCAGCGCCCCACCCCCGTGCCTTTTTTCCCGGAGGTGCACGAGGAGCTCACGAGGTCGTGGACGGCACCTTTTACTGCCCGAAACCAGCCTAGTGGATCCTCCTCCCTCACCACCCTCGATGGCAGACCTGCAAAGGGATACACGCAGGTTCCTCCCGTGGAACGGGCCGTTGCTATGCAACTGTGCCCTAACTCCACTTCCAGGGGGAACCCGTGTCTTCCCTCCAGGGCCTGTAGGTACTCGTCCGATCTGATCGGGAAGGCCTACCAGGCTTGTGGAGAGGTAGGCTCCGCCTTACACGCTATGGCGTTGTTGCAGGTCCATCAGGCCCAGGCACTGAAGGCCCTGCACGAGGGTGGTCACGATCCCGCAGTTCTTCAGGAACTGAGAACCGCAACGGACCTCGCGCCGTGCGGCGACGGTTCTGGCGCGGGCCGTGGGTCGTGCGATGTCCACCATGGTGGTCCAGGAACGCCATCTCTGGCTGTGTCTGGCGGACATGAGGGAGACCGACAAAGTCAGGTTCCTTAACTCCCCCGTCTCCCAGACTGGCCTTTTCGGCGACGCGGTCCAGAACTTCGCCCAGCAGTTCTCGGCCGCACAGAAGCAGACTGAGGCGATCAGTCACATCCTGCCACGGCGGTCAGCTGCTGTCTCCACCCCGCCGCCGGCAGCGCCTCAGCCTACTCGTCGCCGAGGGCAGCCGCCTGCGTCTGCCTCCGCTCCCGCACCGCAGCAGCAGCCTCCACCCAAGCAGCGTCGTGGAGCCGGGCGCAAGCAGGCCGCCCCGCCTGTCCAGGGGCCTGCCAAGAGGGGTGGCAAGGCCAAGGGCAAGCGCTCCTGAGACGGGCGACCCGGAGATGAGGAGGACTGCTCTTCTGGAGACGGTGACCGCACCGCTCCATCCCCCAGAGGAGGGCCGGGAGGAGAATCTTGTGTTCCTTTTGTTTCTGTTCTGTTAAATTTTCAATAAAAGAGCAGTTTCTTCCATCTCCGGGTCCTCAGGGGGCTCGGAGGGTTGTGGCCGGTCAAACGCCGGACCACACTCATCCTCCTCCTTCGCCAGCAGGCAGCAGTGGACGTCCCCCTCACGTTCCTGCTGCCCACCTGTGAAATCAGGTAAGTGTGGCACGGCACACTCTCACCTCGCTGCGGGCCGCCTCCACGAGACAGCCGCCCCAGCCCGGTACCTGCATTCCACCGCGATGCCCCACGGTGGGTACGCCGGTGGTCCCTATGGTCCCGCTTGTACGGTCCCTGGGAGCCTGGCTAGCGCTCCCCGCTCCGTCTCGCTGGCTCATTCGGACCATCAGGCTCGGCTACACGATTCAGTTCGCCCGGCGCCCCCCCAGGTTCAAGGGCGTCCGCTTCACTTCGGTGAATGCCACAGATGCCCATGTCCTGCGTGCGGAGATCGCTGTCCTGCTGGCGAAGGACGCGATAGAGCCGGTCCCTCCAGCCGATATGAAGACCGGCTTCTACAGCCCGTACTTTCATTGTACCCAAGAAAACCGGTGGAGTTACGGCCAATCTTGGACCTCACGAGTCCTGAATCGGAGCCTCCACAAGCTACCGTTCAAGATGCTCACGCAGAAACGCATTTTCGAATGCATCCGTCCCCAAGATTGGTTTGCAGCGATCGACCTGAAGGACGCGTACTTTCATGTCTCGATCCTTCCTCGACATAGGCCATTTCTGCGCTTTGCGTTCGAGGGTCGAGCATATCAGTACAAAGTCCTGCCCTTCGGGCTGGCCCTGTCCCCCCGTGTCTTCACGAAAGTCACGGAGGGGGCCCTCGTGCCCATGAGAGAACGGGGCGTTCGCATTCTCAACTATCTCGACGACTGGCTCATTCTAGCACAGTCCAGGGATCAGTTGTGCGAACACAGGGACCTGGTGCTTAGACACCTCAGCCAGTTGGGTCTTCGAGTCAACTGGGAAAAGAGCAAACTCACCCCCGTGCAGAGGATCTCTTTTCTCGGTATGGAGCTGGATTCGGTCGAGCGGACAGCGCACCTCTCAGAGGAGCGTGTCCAGTCGATGCTGAACTTCCTGAACACATTTCAAGGCAGGATGGCGGTTCCACTGAAACAGTTTCAGAGGCTCCTGGGGCATATGGCAGCCGCGGCAGCAGTAACGCCGCTCGGCCTGCTTCATATGAGACCGCTTCAGCATTGGCTACACGGCCGAGTCCCGAGATGGGCGTGGCAACGCAGCACTCACCGGGTGAGCATCACACCGGCCTGTCGCCAGTCCTTCAGTCTGTGGTCCGACCCCTCGTTCCTTCGGGCTGGAGTGCCCCTGGAACAGGTGTCCAGGCATGCTGTGGTTTTCACGGATGCCTCCGCCATGGGCTGGGGAGCCACGTACAACGGGCATGCAGTGTCAGGGGTTTGGACGGGCCCGCACCTGCATTGGCACATCAATTGCCTCGAGTTGCTAGCAGTACATCTTGCTCTGAGCCGCCTCAAAGGGCGGTTACTGGGCAAATATGTACTGGTCCGCACGGACAACACTGCGACCGTTGCGTATATCAACCGACAAGGTGGTCTGCGCTCCCATCGCATGTCGCAACTCGCCCGCCATCTCCTCCTCTGGAGTCAGAAGTGTCTGAGGTCGCTTCAGGCCATTCATGTACCTGGTGTGCGCAACCGTGTGGCCGACGAGCTCTCACGAGCTGCGCTCCCAGGGGAGTGGCGACTCCACCCCCAGGTGGTTCAGCTGATCTGGAGACAGTTCGGGGTGGCACAGGTTGACCTGTTTGCTTCCCCAGAAACGTCCCACTGCCAGTGGTTCTATTCGCTGACCGAGGGTACACTCGGCACGGATGCCCTTGCGCACAGCTGGCCCCAGGGGCTGCGCAAAATATGCGTTTCCCCCAGTGAGCCTACTTGCACAGACACTGTGCAAGGTCAGGGAGGACGAGGAGCAGGTCCTGTTGGTCGCGCCATACTGGCCCAACCGGACCTGGTTCCCAGAATGCTCCTCGCGACAGCCCCTCCTTTCCTCTGAGGAAGGACCTTCTGACTCAGAGACGGGGCACCCTGTGGCACCCGCGTCCAGACCTGTGGAAGCTTCATGTCTGGCCCCTGGACGGGACGCGGAGGTTCTAGGTGACTTACCCCAAGAGGTAGTTAACACCATCACTTTGGCACGTGCACTGTCTACAAGACAGGCTTACGCCTCGAAGTGGAACCTGTTCGTCGAGTGGTGTTCTTCTCGCCGAGAAGACCCCCGAAGATGTTCGATCGCGTCTGTGCTTTCCTTCCTGCAACAAGGGTTGGAGCGTAGGCTGTCCCCCTCCTCCCTCAAGGTCTATGTTGCCGCTATATCCACCTATCACGACCACGTAGAAGGTAAGACGGTTGGGAAGCACGACCTGGTCATCAGGTTCCTTAGGGGGGCGAGACGGTTAAATCCTCCTCAACCCCCCTCCATACCCTCTTGGGATCTTGCTCTGGTGCTCCGAGCACTCCAGAATGCCCCATTCGAGCCTTTGCAGTCAGCAGAGCTAAAGATTCTGTCTATGAAGACTTTGCTGTTGGCTGCATTGGCCTCCATCAAGAGGGTAGGGGACCTGCAGGCATTTTCGGTCGACGAATCGTGCCTAGAGTTCGGGCCGGGTAATACCCACGTGGTACTAAGGCCCCGGCCTGGCTATGTGCCCAAGGTTCCTACCATTCCCTTCAGGGACCAGGTGGTGAACCTGCAAGCGCTGCCCCCGGAGGAGGCAGACCCAGCCCTAGCTTTGCTCTGTCCCGTCCGCGCTCTGCGGATCTACGTGGATAGAACTCAAAGCTTCAGAACCTCAGATCAGCTCTTTGTCTGTCACGGAGGCCAGCAGAAGGGGAAGGCTGTCTCCAAGCAGAGGATAGCCCACTGGATAGTGAATGCCATCACCTTGGCTTACCAAGCACAAGGTGTGCCCTGTCCGCTCAGGGTGCGAGCACACTCTACTAGAAGTGTTGCATCCTCCTGGGCGCTGGCACGTGGCGCCTCGCTGTCAGACATCTGTAGAGCTGCGGGCTGGGCGACACCCAACACGTTTGCTAGATTCTATAGCCTACGTGTAGAGCCGGTCTCCTCCTGTGTTCTCACCTCAAACGGGTAGAAGCACTGAGAGGCCCCGGCTCTTGTCGGCTTGCTGCGCTCCGGCGCTCTTATTCTCCAGAAGCAAACTCTGTGAGTCCTCCATCACCCTCGGTGCCGGACGTCGCGGAACGTCAGGCATCAGGCCCCTTGCCGCTGAATCCTTGAGAACCGGTAATGGGCTGGGGTTATATGAGTGACCCTACGGGGATCCCATATTTTCTTCCACGGTCGCTCCTATGGGAAGCCCGTGTCTTTCCCTTGGGAGAGCCTTCCCGTCACCGGGACTGAGCCCCCTCCTCCCTTGCGGGCTACGGCTCAGCTTTGTACTCCACATAACTCCTCCGGGGTACGATGTGGGCTCCGCAGCGGCCCCTTTTCTAGGGCACGCTTTCCCAGTGTCATCCAATAATCACTGAGCAGGGTCATGCGGAACAGCAGTGATGGACTTCCTGGTGTGAGTCTCATCAGGTAAGAGAGCTCAGGCGGCTCACACTGGGCACTGGAAGGGGGCAGAGGCCATGGCACTTTAGTAGGGATTCCTATTCGTCGGTACTCCGACGTGGCGTCGAGAGTGACCGACTGAATGGGAACGTCTCGGTTACGTATGTAACCCTCGTTCCCTGATGGAGAGAACGGAGACGCCACGTCCCGTCGCCATGTCCTCTGTACCCTGCTGGGGTGCCTGCCTACCTACTCGGCTCCTCAGCAAAAGGCTAATTTGATGCAATCACCTGTGTCTCATTTATACCCGCACAGCGTGGCATGAGCACCTGGTGCAATCATTGCATGCCAATGTGCATTGGCTCGTTTTAGTTACACTCGAAGTAGATTGGCTCTCGCGAGCGAGATTCCTATTCATCGGTACTCCGACGTGGCGTCTCCGTTCCCTCCTTCAGGGAACGAGGGTTACATACGTAACCGAGACAGTATGGATGTTTAAATAGGAGATTGATACTGTAACTGTATGTGTATGAATATATATACAAAGGAGTACACATACAGTAGGGTCCAAATGTCTGAAAGCACTTTTGAAAATGCTTTTATTTTTCTAATACAACATTTTACATTAAAAATTATATTATCAGAATTTCAATTTGAGTGGAAAGTTAAACTGAAAATGTATAAAAGTTAAATTTCAGAATTTCTCCTTTTGCTTTATTGACTCAAGCTGCATGAACTCCGTGTTTGTGTGTAACCTGAAGATCATGCTATCCAGGATTATTGGAGAATGATCCAAAGAGCAATGTGTGGTTCAGTGGAAGAACATCTGACCATCTGTAAATAAGTTCACATGGTTGAATGTCACAAATTTGATTATTTGATTAGTGCCCTAGAAATATTTCTTCTATTTACGTCGTAATGTTTCTTAGTATTTTGGAAAATTTAAAACAAAGACTTTCCATTGATTGTCATGATTACATTTTAAATCCTGTTTTTTTAAATGCGTTCTCAGACCATGGGACCCCACTGCATTTTGCATCAAAACAGGTGAAAGAGACTGTCAAGCTTTCAAATGTTCAGCACGTGAAACATCTCGTACACCCATTTATTGTTAAACAAAATTTACACTGTTCTATTCCTGACAGAACTATTTTTAATTGACAAAGACTGCATTTACTGATAAAACAGTATCAAAAGAAGGATATAACCATTGGTTGTTAGGTGGAACCAATACTATATTCATGCAATACTACAGGCTGCAGTTCTAGGACCCTAGTTTTTTGTGAAAGCAACATCTAGCCAATTCTACTACAACAGAGGGGACCTGAATTAACCCCCAAACAAACAGATACAAGACTAGACTGTGGGTACCCACAGAAATGATTTTTGAGGAAAACAGGATTTTTCTCCATATAGTGGACTGGACTTCAATGGGGTATAACAGTTTGAAGGTCCAAATTGCAGTTTCAGTGCAGCTTCAAAGGGCTCTACATGATCCCAGCCAAGGAATTAGTGCTGGGCAGTATACCGGTTCATATCGAACACCGGTGTATATTTTTGTTATATGAATTTGGATTATACCGCATATGTCACTTAAACAACATTCGGAACACAGCGCAGTGCAACACTGTTGTGGGGGGGGGGTCCGTTTCACTGTTGCAGTTCACTTGAAGGAGTGAATATGAAAAATATAAGTGAATAATATGAGTGAATTCGGACAGCCGTTGTGTGTACATCGGCTGTACACTCGTTATTGCGGTGCAATATGGGATAGAATGAGTGCACTCAATAACGTCCACTATGGTTTCGGACACCAGTACAAATGGCTGTCCCTTCAAATAATGCCCTATTTGAGGGTATAGGGGGCAATTTCGGATTCAGCCGTTGATTAATTCAAACAACACTCGGCACGTGCAAGAGAGCGGCTTCTGCACGGAGCGCCGTGAAGAGATTAACAACGCTCACCACATGGATCATATAGCAAAGATATAGATATAGACTGGAGCGAGTGCGTTTAAGTTTTTTATGGTGCTCTAAACACGAACCAGCAGCGTGTACGCGCACATATTTCATCACGTTTTCTTCAAATTAAATGTATGCAAACAAGGACACTGATAATACAGCCGCACGTCTGATCACGACTACGATGACACGATGGATTATTCTGCTATACCAAAGACAATGATGTAAATTAATAAATAGACTGACAATTCAAAGAAGAATGGGCAAAAAAGTAACTGCTTCATTCTTTCTGTGTTAGACTTACATGTGGCATTTGTTCAGAGACTGTAGACTCTTAAATGTATTAAAAATGTCTTTAGACCTTTTAAACGTTCTTCCGCGCTTCTCCATCGTTTGTTGTTATATAGGGTTACATTTTTAAAATGCTTAAGGTGCCCTCAACTCTGTTTTTTTCTCTCTGTGGTCATATTTTAATATTAATGTGTCTGTAATGAGTGAGTTGCAGGTCTTTGTTTTATTGGTTGTTGTCTCCCCACAGCATCATTTTGTGGGGCTTTGTAAACCTGTATTAACTCTAGTGTGGAATTTTTCTACAATATTCACTCATCATGACAGTAAAATAGGGCATTCTAAGTCAATCTACTGCAGTATTTCCTCTTTTATTCAGTAGAAAATGTGATTAACACCCGGTCATGCATAGGGGAAAAAAAATACCGTCATATACCGCGAAACCGGTATAATTTAGAAAAATATTGTGATATACATTTTTGTCATACCGCCCAGAACTACAAGGAATAAGGGTCTTATCTAGCGAAACCATTAGTCATTTTCTAAAAAAATATGAACATGTATATACTTTTTAACCACCAATGCTCTTCTTGCTCTGATCTATGCTACGTATTATGTAATCACGTTGGAAAGGTCACGACTGACGTAGGGCATTAATTTTCTCCTCCTTCTCCAACTTCAAAACATGTCCGACATCATTGCTTTACCTTTTCTTGTGAAGCGAGTTTGACTTAGTCTTTGCACGTTTGCTTTGTAAACACTTGTTCAGTACTTCCGCCTACGTCACGCGTGACCTTTCCAAAGTGATGACGTAATGTGTGGCGCATCCCAGATCAGAGCAAGAAGAGCATTTGTGGTTAAAAAGTATATAAATTTTTATATTTTTTTAGAAAATTACAGACGGTTTTAAGACCCTTATTCCTCGGCTAAGATCGCGTAGAGCCTTTGAAGCTGCATTAAAAGTGCAATTTGGACCTTCAAAACATTGAACCCCATTGAAGTCCACTGTATGGAGAAAAATCCTGGAATGTTTTCCTCAAAAACCTTAATTTCTTTTCGACTGAAGAAAGAAAGACATGGACATGAGTAAATGATCAGGACATTTTAATTCGGAAGTGGACTATTCCTTTTAAACCACACACATCCGACAAAAAGTGCCAAGTCATGCTGGAAGTCTCGTACATGCACAGAAAATATCTTACTTTGGTGTTGAAAAACAGAATAGAAAAGGCTCATATATTGAAAAAAATTTGTCCTAGGACTGCAGCCTCCTGTATTATCCTACTCGGTGGAATACATAAATGGAAAAAGAGACAGCTAGCACAATGAAAAAAAAAAAAAAAAAAAAAACATTAATTTGACCGAGCCAATCAAATATGTTTGGGTAACAGTCCTATTTTCTAAAACAATCAATATTGTAATTGCCAAAGACATTGTCTACCTCACACCTACCTGTGACATTCCATTATGCTTTAGGCCAAGGTGACCTCTGAGGGTGAACGGTACGCTCAGCCAGGCGACCAATCAGAAAGCAGCCCACTCTTGAGGAGTCCCCCAAGTAATCCTGTACAGCATTACCTCGAGCAAAAGCAAAACAAACTCATTCTGTTGCACTATGTCTGTGTACGTGTGTTTGGTCAAAAGATGCTTTGTTCTGACACTGAGGTTTCTTGTCCTACACCTTCAAGCTGTTTTCTTTGCTTTGTTGAATTAATAGTAATTTACAAATTAAATTAAATAATTTCAGCAGAGTGAATCAGATTTGGTGATTTAATTTCTTCCGTTATGTTTCATCTGTACCTCTCTTGAGCCTCCTATATTAGGAGTGTGGGTTTCTTTAGCTCATGCAGGAGATTTTGTATTCCTTTAGAAACTGCATGAAGAACACGCAAACAAACAATAAGCATACAGATCTCAAATATATTGCATTTCATTCACTACACCACCCAGTCCTGAGCCACGATGATGTATGTTCTCTATTGTTGCCAGGGAAAGCAGAATAGTAAGCCTAGCGTGAGTCATAAACGCAAGTACAGGCTGCAGGTAGTCTAACCCCTGGGATCAGAGCATCGAGCTTAAGAGAACGGACATAATCCTCCAGAGGTGTCGTGTAACACCAACTCAAAACCTTGGAGAGAAAGGACATGATTGCATGCATTTGGTTTGAAAACGCCAGTATGATTAAAAAAACAACATTTATTCCTGAGGGGTATGGTGGTATATACAGTAGAAATTAAATGTGCCAAGTTGCCAACTGTGTCATCTATCTATCTATCTATCTATCTATCTATCTATCTATCTATCTATCTATCTATCTATATCTATCTATCTATCTATCTATCTATCTATCATCCATCTTTTATTTTTTAAAAGCGTTTCTTATGCTCACCAAGGCTGCATTTATTTACTCAAAAATATAGTAAAGCAGTAATATTGTAAAATATGAATACAATTTAAAATAACTTTTCTATTTCGATACATCCTAAAATGTAATTTATTCCTTCGATTTCAAAACTGAATTTTCAGCAGCCATTACTCTAGTCATTAATCTAATAATCCTGTCATAAATCCAGAAATTGTAATAAAATGATTATAGTACAGGGCTCTACACTGCGACCCTTTGGGTCACATTTGTGATTGAAAATTACTGCGTGCGACTGTGAAGAAATATTTAGGCACACTGGTGAGAGTGACTCGATCGATTCTCATGATATCAATACAATTGGAATAAAAAGTACAACTCCCAAAATGCATCAACAATGAGCAACAGTTACGCTTTGTACTGCGATCGGCTGCTTTTCATGCCTTCAGTCAAAGACTTTGCTTCAGTCAGCAGAGCATTTACATTTACATTTATAAATCGAGCAGACGCTTTTATACAAAGAGACTTAACTGAGGAATACAGTATTCGTCATGAAGAGGTGAATAATCATGAAAAGTGCTCGAAATACTAAGTTTTGGACATTGCTTAGAGTAGCATAAGCTAGAATAGGGAGGGAATAGAGGAAAAAGGAGGGATTTTTTTTTTTTTTTAAGAGGTTAAGTGCTCACAGAAGAGACCGTTTTCTGCTGTCTTTTGAATGTTGTCAGTGATTCAGCATTCCGGATGGAGGTGGGGAGATCGTTCCACCAGCAAGGAACAGTGAGCGAAAACATTCTGGATTGTGATTTCGCGCCTCTGTGGTGGTACCACAAGCTGTCGCTCCTTTGCTGAGCGAAGGCTTCTGGTGGGGATGTAGACTGGTAGGAGCGAGTGGAAGTATGCAGGTGCTGAGCCTGTGGTGGATCTGTAAGCAAGCGTCAACACCTTGAACTTGATGTGAGCAGCGAGTGGTAGCCAGTGCAGAGAGATAAAGAGATTATTTTTTTTTATTTTTATTTTTTTCTCTTGACTTGATTATTTATAATTCTACAGATATAGACATATATATATATATATATATAGAGATAGTACTTTTTTTTTTATCCTATTTCTATTATAATTTCCTCCTTGTGTTTTTAACTGTGAATTTGCACTGTCCATGGAGCGGACCTGTTTACATTTCACTGCCGGTTGTATATTCTGTATATAACTGTGTATGTGACAAATAAAACTCTTGAATCTTGAGAGAGGTGTGACGTGGGCCCTTTTGAAGACAAGTTTTGCCGCTGCATTCTGAATCATTTGAAGCGTTTTGATTGCACACGATAGAAGTCCAGCCAGAAGAGCAAAAAAACGTGTGCGACGGACTACACAAAGTGAAACAGTGACACCAGTCATGCACACTTACCAGACCGTCTCATGCTGCTGATGTTTCTTTGCAGCCAATTTAACTGGAAATACTGCATTTGGATTTAAACAATTATAAACAAGGTCGGAAATTAACGGGGGCTTGAGGCAAAAATGCCACCAAAAATTAAAAACCAAAAAAAGCCCCTATACAAGTTCTTGATTTTAATCTATCACTTATGATGTAGTTAAAGCTGCAGTCCATAACTATTTTTGTTCAAAATGTATATAATGAGTAAGTACATCATGAATCCATTTTCCAAATGCCATTTTTGTATTATCCTATATCACTAAGTTACGCCTATGTGGCGATGCCAGGGACCGTGAGAGCGGGCCGGTGGCGAATGATAATGAGCGTCAGCTGTGCGCCACACCGGTCTCGTCTCATGGAGGAGTGACGGGAGCATAAAAGGAGGAGTGATGACAGTGTAAGACGAGAGAGGACCAGGCCTGGACTTTATGTTGTGTTTTGTTTTGTTTTGTATGTAGGCGGCAGTCGGCCGTGAGGGGCTGCCGCCGTTATTATGTTGTTTTTGTTTTGTTCACGGACGACTGCCGCTGTCATTGTATTTTGGTTAGTTTATTTTTGAGTAAAGTTTTTAAATGTTCGCCGGTTCCCGCCTCCTTCTTCTACATGTTGAACTTCATTACGTTACAGCCTATAATAAGTGTTTATATTAAGACAATTTTAGACCGGTCGGTTCAGCAGCGCTGCGAAGTAGCCCAGTATCTGCATGACTCGTCATAGACCTAAACAAAGAGGAGTAACTCCGGCTACAATGTTCTTCTGCAAGACACATGCAGTTTTGTTTATTAACCGCTAGAGTGCCGAAAGTTATGGACTGCAGCTTTAAGCAATAGCACACAGGTGGACAGACTTCAGTTGCTCAGAGTATTGGCATGATTACAAATGTGATACTGATCTTGTACAAAAGTCCAAAAAACAAGTTGATATTAAGTGATATTAACATTTTAGCCACATTACTGTATTTTTGCTCTATTTCGTGAAAATAGTTTCAAACAAAGCCACAGAACTGTTGCGCATCTCCAAGCAACTGTGATTCCTGAATGAATCTGAAAAATTTTTTGACTGTGTCACAAGTGCTCCTAAAATTTTTTAAAAAATGTTAGTGTGGAGCCTTGTAGTATCTGATTCTCAAGAAACTTTATTATATCATATATAACTATAACTTCATCAAATCATTAAATATTCAACTCACTATTCGAAAACATCACTAGATGGAAAATTTTAGTCATATCACCCACCCCTACCTCAGAGAACCAAAATAATTATGTATACTTGCACCCAAAAGAAACATTTGTGAAGAAAAAAGTTTTCATAAAACTGAGAATTGAGGGAGGGGTGACCAGCATACATAAAAAACTAGAGCAACATTGGTTCCCCTGAGCGCCTCTGTCCTCTTCATTTCTGACATAAATTTCTTTTCAGCGCCACAGACCCCCTGAAGCCCTGTTTTTCTATGACTAATAATGTTTGTTTCTGCAGACCATAGGAGGGAATTTTGTCCTTTTAGAAGTGGGTTAGATAATTTTTTAACAGTGGCTATTCATATAATACTTTACTGATTCTTGTGCAGAATCACTTAGGTGGAAACTTTAGGATGTCAAATTTACATTTGCAAATGGCAGCATATAGTTTCTGCTTGTTTCTTGAGATTCACCAAAAATTCTCTGATTATTCCCATGACCAGAATCCTAAGCCTAGACCTGCCTTTTTTATTTACCATACATTTACAACTTTTTCACGTTAGCACATGGCACCACAGTTTGATTCAGCACATCTGAATTCAATGTGAACACTGATTCTTGCCGCACATAAATCAAACCACTCATGGGAGACAACCTATCCCTGTGTTTATAGATAGAACGAAGGCTCTACCAGTGACAGCACTCTTCATCACGGGTGAATGGCTCGGCGGCCAGGCATCAGTTATCTCTGCAATCAAAGCTGAAGTGTATTACAGAACTTAGACTTACAGAGAATACAAATATAACAGTATTGATCTGTATTGATGACAGCTCACATACAATAAGGGATGATGATGCCATTTAATCTGCTCTGTATCAGGCAAAACTGGGTATTTAAGCTTTTTTCCAAAAGTAAAAATCACAAAATATATTACAAATATACACCATTCAAGTTTGGGTGAGGTTTTTAATTGTAATATGCTTGTTCAGCAAGGATTCATTAAATTGATCAAAAGTGACATTAAATACATAACATTACAAAAGATTTCTATTTCACAAAACTACTGAAGGGCACAGCTGTTTTCAACATTTATAATAATTAGAAATGTTGAAATGTAATGACAGATAGATGGATAGACAGACAGGCAGAAGAGGCTTATTTCAAAAACCATCTTATAGAGTGCAAACTTGTCAAGAAAAAAAAAACATGCCCAGAAAACAAAATACAAATAAAAAATAAAGTCAAATGCTGGCCAATTATTAGCCAATTAAACAAACTAGCCAAATTAAAATAATTGCAATATTCATGATGTTTGCTATCATGCTTAGTTTGTTTCATGCTTAGTTTTATATCACCAGCAAACGTACCATTCAATATATCATAAACATTACAAATATTGCCCAGCTCTGCTATCCGTTTTACTATTGGTTTATAGTCTACAAGGAGCTCTCCATGCACACCAGGAGCATTCTGGATTTAAAGCAACTGGACACCGAGAAAGCTTTGTCTGCGTCTAGAGGCAGTTCTGCACCATGGTGCATATCAGGTCTCTGAGGGATTTGGCTGTTAGTGTGTGTGTTTGTGTGCAAAACAGAGACTACACCTGAGACTACTTTAGAAACCAAATCCAGGCTGTCTGTCAGGTATAATATCTGCACTATAAAGATGTCTCAGAGACAGTATGAAAAAATAAGACAAATTAGCATTCCGAATAAAAAAAATGAAAACTGAAATGCATCACAGCAGTGCACAAGAGTTCATCCTACAATGATGACACAATCTTTCCTAATCAGCTAATTAGCTAATCAGAAAAGATATTAAAGGGGACCTATTATGCAAAATTCACCTTTATAATGTTTTTGAACACAGATGTGTGTCCACAGTGTGTTTAAACAACCAGCCTATAATGGTAAAAATCCACCCAATACTTTTTTATAATCTCCATAAATCATTAACAATCTCTCCAAACGCGCATTTCAGATTTCCCCCTACTCTTATGTAAAAGTAGGGAAGTCTCGCCCATGACTGGTGATGATCTGCACTATTAGCATAGACAATGAGTGAGAAGCAGAGTCCGCCATTTCTGTTTACTCGCTATATCAAAAAGAGATTTACCAACATACCAACAACATTAGTCTCCATAGAATTCCAGCATCCGAGCCATTATGGTTGAATTTCATTTTCGAAGGAAATGTCCCGAAGAAAATGTATAAAGTCTTATACACATAGACCATATGTTTATACTGACCATAGTCTGTTACATGAATTCTGAAGAGAATACATGGTTAAACAAACAGGCTCAAGTCCAGGATGGTCATTCATACATTCGGGGGTCTGCTCAAGCTGACGCATCCGTCTTTTCACCTTTATTGCAATACAGTACATAACACAATTACAATAGCATGCCATAAAAGCAAGATGACAACATAAGTTGTAACCATAATTAAACTAAACTATACCTGTTCTATGTCCATGCAAGCACCTGTACAGCTTGCTATATATAAATTATCATGAAGGAACATGCTAATCGATAACTTGAAGACAGTTAACTCCACATCAACTACATAAATTCATCAATGAACCATTCAGAAACTTCCTGTTGAAATGTTGTCACTTCTTATTGAGTGTCTCCATCATTCTCTGACTCCGGTTCGAACATATAAGGCTGAACAGTTTCGGATATTTTCAGTGCATGAGACAACACCGAGCATGAGTTCTTGAAGCTCCGCCCTCTTCTGGAAAGCTGTCCGGAAGCACCAGCTCATTTGCATTTAAAGGGACACACAAAAACGGCATGTTTTTCCTTACCCCCTAAATGTGGCTATTTTAACATGCTATAAAAAATTATCTGTGGGCTATTTTGAGCTGAAACTTCACATACACACTCTGGGGCATCAGAGACTTATTTTTCATCTTGTAAAAAGGGGCATAATAGATATCCTTTAAAGCAGGGGTGGGGAACGTTGATCCTGGAGGGCCACTCTCTTGCTGAGTTAAACTCTGCAAGAGAGCATTTTATTTCTGGAAAAAATCCTCCAATGACGCAAATATCGTCATTTTGCGTATCAGAGGAATTTTTGTCCAGAGGCTAAAGACTAAAGACCGCTAGCTTTGCCTAACTGCTGCATGGTTCTTCTTCGCTGCTCAGAATGTGCTGTGTTGCCACAAGGAACCACTGTTTAGAGCAGCGAAGAAGAAATGAAAACGTGTTAGCAGTATGTCCACTGTTTAGCAGTATTTCAGACTGGACCAAACCAGCCAGTAAAACGGCAACTGTCACAAGTATGGGTACTTCGGTACCAAGTCGGTACTGAAATTTAAAAAATGTGATGATACCAGCATTTCTGTAGTACCGGTAGTACCGACTCCCGAGTGTATCCGGTACCCGCAGCTGGGCTCTAATAATCGCAGGGCTCCAGACTGTAGCCGAATATATACTAGTGTCTGTGAATATTAAACTACTATTTAAATACTAGCAAAATACTATTTAAATTCTGCGTCTCTGTGTGTATGACGGGCAGAGATGCGCGGACGAGCACACACACATACACACACACACGCGACACTCGCGGTCTTTGTAGTCTCTGCCGTGTGTCACTATATGAGGACACGAACACATAAAAAGTCACTTCATGAGAATTTACCGTTTCATTTGAGAATGTTCAGTCATATCATGAACACAGAATATATTAGGCTACTGTTGTAGCCTACAGTAGATTTATTTACGTCTCTATGTAATAATAATACGTCTCTACTAATAATAATAATTATGCCTTGATGGTTGCTTATTTTACACTTGTTTTGTTGTAAAGAGATTATTTTCCGATTAATATATAATTTTTTATATTCCTAGATTTATTTGTTGCACTGTTTTTTATACAGTTATATATAGTTATATACACAGTTTGCAGTGTTAGATTTGTGGCTGCATTTGAAGTTCTTTTTCGCTTCAAAAAAAAAAATACTGTCAAATGCATGTCAGATAATAAAAATACTGTAATAAATACAGTAGTTCACTGTATGTATTTGTTCATGTTTTATTAAGGGATAAGTCTGAAGCACACCATAAAATAATTCTAGCAATTCATACAGGGCTATTCATTCAGTAGATACAGCTGTATATACAGATACACACCCAGGTATCGGATCATTACTCGGTATCAGCCGATACCCTGAGCCCAGGTATCAGAATCGGTATCAGGAAGGGAAAAAGGGTATCGGAACATCTCTAGAACACACCCTGTAGTGTCACAACTTACTGAACTCACTTCTCTCTGTGTTAATAACATCATCCATCAGGATGAACTATGCTGACCGAGGGTTCTCGTTTAACAATAGTCAAACACAGCAAACACATTTACATCTCAGGTGTTTCCAGGGACCAGTGCAACTATGAGCTCTTGGGATCAGCCAGCAGACATGTGCACAGTGTTTGCAGGTATTGGATCCTTTCAAGTCAGTTCCACAGTACAAATGCACAAAGGAGGCAATAAGCAGAAAGGTTCCGTTCTGTCATAACTGACAAAAAAGACCTTCTTACACATCCTTCAAACATGTCAAAACAACCAAAGCACAATTTTCAATCCATTTTACATCCTTCAAATCAAACAAAATCATTCTTAAGCAGAAAAATGGCATTAAAATCAGATTAAATGTCATCAAAAAGCATTTTATGAATAAAATGGTAAATGCAATGAACGTTGCAAGTCTAAAATCCTAGTCAAGCAGGAGGCACATATTTGTTCCCAAGATGTTGCTATTTTTGTCCAAGCACCTAAAAATGTATATGACCTGAACTTTTCTTGAAAGCACAAAAAACATATTTGCTTGAAGCTGCTAACATTCAGTCACTGATCTTAAACACAATTCCACAAACATTGAGACCAATTTGTTCAGCAAAAGAAACTCAAAACAAAGGCGCAGTGGCCCTGGATATTAAAATTGTAATAACATTCACAAAAGTGAGTCATACAGTGAGTCTGGTCGAGGTCTAAATGTGTGGGGTTGAATTTCACCCCCTCAGCGAGTATCATAGGAAATCCATGTACAGTAATAGAGACTGGATTTAAATTGACTATAGAAGCAATTATCTGCCTAATGATATTAAGTATAGGACTTGCTTTTCTTCCATTTGTGTTTATACTGAACACTGACGTCATAAATCAGGAGTGTTTAGGTTTAAGACACAAAAATGTATTTTTTTTTTGCATACATTGTGTTATAAAAGAGGAAGGAGGGGGAAATCACTGAGGAAAAAGGACCGAAAAAGGGTAAAAACAGTGAAACGTCTGTCAGGGTGAATATAAAATTTGCCACTGTTTAGGTGGCAATGAGAAGACAACACAAAAATATATAAGGTAAGGAAATATTTCATTGCTCTGACTGAAAGGTAGGCTATCAAATCTGTGACTAATGGTCTATTATGAGCTTGATTCAAGGTTATCTGCATATTTCTTGCTGTAACTAAGGCTCGCTGATAAACACTTGTTTTCCTTCAAGGAACATTTGAACCGTTGGCCTCCTCTAGACAAGTACTCGACCAACAGGGACTGGATGTGGAAGTCTGGTGTTCAGCTTCCAATGAATTAGTCTGTGATGGGTGTAAACAGTCTTATTTCTCATTTGGTGAATGAAGGAGGAGCCGTGAAGGACAGCAGTTCTCCAGAGGGCTCTCCAGAGAGCAATAGATGTGAAAAGTACTTATGCACGAACTCATCAGGAGAAGCCATGGCTCATGCTCTGGGCTAATTCGAAATATTGATTATAATTACCTGAACATTCGACTTTTGGCTTGGCCATTTGCTAACCGTTTGGTACTATAACTACAGGGCATTTATACTTAAACCTATATATATAATATTCTGACCCATATCTGTGCCAGTCCATTCTGCAATTCATCTGCAGCACTGTGTCCTAACCAGGAAGGTTCCAGCAACAAGCCTCATTCCTTTCCAGACTGAAAGCAAAAATGACGTAACAAAAAAAATTAAATAAAATAATAATAAATCGCATGTGGATAAATGATCACTGTCACTCACAAACCACTGCATGGTATAAAGCACATACCTTGTACATGCATGACTTCTGTGATGCTTCTCAAGATGGCATCCTATTTACACTTTGCATAAATCTCAATTTAAAGTTTAAGACATTTATATTCATTAGATCATTTATATAATCTAAATATTCACAACATTTAGACTTATATACATTTTTTAGACATTACGACCCTATGAAATCAAAATTCGGCAAATGTAGGCTACTCAAAAATGTACTTATAAAAACTAAATTAGCTTATTAACTTAACAAAATTAAGCAGAAATACACATTTTAAACTTGCATCTCTCTGCTACGAATTCCCTCCCCAAAATGCCAACTGTAAAAGTAGCTCACAGCTTTGAAGTAAACAAGGCTTGGATATTTATAAATATGTATGTATATGTATGTATATTTCACTCTATTATATGTTAATTTCTTTTTGTAAGACCCCAAGAAATAGATTGATGAGAACTTACATGGGAACTTCTACATTGTAATATAGTATAACCTATTAATGTATAATTAATTTTAATTTTATTCCACTTTATCCTTATTTGTTACCTTTTTTTTCTCTTGACTTGATTATTTATAATTCTACAGATATAGACATATATATATATATATATATATATATATATATATATATATATATATATATATATATATATATATATAGATAGATAGATAGATAGATAGATAGTACTTTTTTATATCCTATTTCTATATAATTTCCTCCTTGTGTTTTTAACTGTGAATTTGCACTGTCCATGGAGCGGACCGGTTTACATTTCACTGCCGGTTGTATATTCTGTATATAACTGTGTATGTGACAAATAAAACTCTTGAATCTTGAATCTTGAATAAGATATGCATTTAATAATATAAACATATAGCCTACCATATATAGCTATAGGCATTGTAGGCATTTTAGGCATATGTGTGTGTGTGTGTGTGTGTGTGTGTGTGTGTGTGTGTGTGTGTGTGTGTGTGTGTGTGTGTGTGTGTGCATTGTGCAAAGTTAATTAGAATTGTGCAAAGAAATACTTGAACAGAATTTATTTTCTACTACATAAAACCCGTTTAAAGTATTTTAGCAGGCTATTTATTTTTGTTTAGTTAGGACAAGATGGCAAAACCATATTCTTACCGTTTAAGTCCTTGAAAGGATGATGGCCATGACATTCTGGACTTTTTCAAACCGGGACGGTTACCGGTGTCCACGGCATATGTCCGGTCCATGGTCCTGGGATTCAGGTACTTTTCCGTGTCGGAAAAACCTCTCTGTCTCACTCGGTAGTTCTTGCGCGAGCCGAAAGAGTTTTGGACCTGAAGAGGAACCGGGTTCTGTTGCCTCCAGAGATGTTTTGGGGCATTATCGGTACCGGGAGAAACCAAAGTTGATACATCGCTTCCCGCGTCCATTCTTGCAGTTGTATCCACTCGCTAAAATCCGTCAAAAGACTATTTTGTGAGATAATTATTGCAACTAGCTTTGGCGCGAATTGTCCGAAACTTGGATAACATCAATAAGAAAGCGTGGTGTAAAGTAGCCTACACTTTTAGTACTATTTCCAAGAAAACAACAATATTCTACGTGAAATCTGCCAGTGCATATAAACAGAAAAGTCATTTTTGATGTACACTATACTAAATTGACCCATTTGGTCCAATAGTTCATCGTCTATAGACATCGCTGCTCGCTTCTATCATAATGTCCATAATACCACAAAACTCCACTTGTCCCGTCGAATTGCTTCCCAAATAAACCAGCGAATCTTCGCGGTCCATACAACAATATAAGCATCCCAGTCTCGTGCCTCGACTGGATGAATAACGCATCCAAGTGCTCTCACTCTCATCTCCACTTCACAGAAGTGATGCTGCCGGGAGGAGATCGATATTTATTCAGCACAGGTTGAATGACAGCCCAGGGGGAGGAGCCTAATGCCCAGCACACAATGCGGGAAACAACTTTGTTAAGACAAAACTCCATATTTATTCGTGCTAGTCAGTCATATGACATATGACATGGAAAAAAAATGTTGCAGTGGGGCTCAAAAGTCCATTAATATTTTATATTGACTGTTTAATTTTACAATAATTTTAAAAATGCAAAATACTATCGAAATATAGTATAGGCCTAATTAGCCTATGTAGTAAATATAGTATACGTGTATCTAATATGCTTATTTGGTGCTCAGGTAACATTTATTATTATCATAATAATAATAAAATGTTCTTGAACAGCAACTCAGCATATTGGAATGATTCTGGAGGATCATGTGACGCTAAAGACTGGCGTAATGATGCTGAAAATTCAGCTTTATCATCACAGGAATAAATGATATTTTTTTATATATTCAAATAGAAAACTATTTTAAATTGCAATATATTTCAGAATATAAATTCAGCCTTAGTGAGCATAAGAGACTTCTTTCAAAAATATAAATATAAAGACTTTTGATAGCTGTATGCAGCTGTATATACATATATACAGTTGTGCTCAAAATTATTCATACCCTTGGTAAATATGACCAAAGAAGGCTGTGAAAATAAATCTGTGTTGTTAATCCTTTTGATCTTTTGTTTTAAAAAAATTATAAAATTCTAGCCTTTCATTGGAGAATAAGAATTTTAAATGGGGAGAAAATCTTATTATGAAATAAATGTTTTTCTCTAATACACATTGCTCACAATTAATCATACCCTTTTATTCAATACTTTTTGCAACCTCTTTTTGCCAAGATGACAGCTCTGAGTCTTCTTCTATAATGCCTGATGAGTTTGGAGAACACCTGACAAGCGATCAGAGACCATTCCTCCATGCAGAATCTCTCCAGATCCTTCAGATTCCCAGCTCCATGTTGGTGCTTCTTCTCTTCAGTTCACCCCACTCATCTTCTATAGTGTTAAGGTCAGGGACTGGGATGGCCACGGCAGAAACTTGGTTTTGTACTCAGTGACACATTGACACATTTTTGTGATGTTTGTTTTGGATCACTGTCCTGTTGGAAGATCCAACCTTGGCCTATTATAAGATTTCTAGCTGGGACAGTCATGTTTTAATTTTTTATCTGTTGGTATTTGCTAGAATCCATGATACCATGTATCTGAACAAAATGTCCAGGATCTCTGGAAGAAAGATAGGCCCACAACATTAAAGATGGAGCAGAGTATTTCATTTTACACATGGGGTACTTTTTTATCCCTGTGTGCACCAAACCCATCTTGAGTGTCTGCTGACAAAAAGCTCTTTTTTTTTCATCTGACCACAGAACCAGGTCCCGTCTGAAGTTCCAGTAGTAAAAAAAAGAAAAAGAGCTTTTTGTCAGCAAACACTCAAGATGGGTTTGGTGCACACAGGGATAAAAAAGTACCCCATGTGTAAAATGAAATACTCTGCTCTATCTTTAATAAGTTAGAGTCAACTAATTTTTTTAAGTCAGTTTAATGCAATTTAAGTTGAATTGACTTAAACATGCAAGTTGACTGTACTTAAATTTAAGGCAGCAACTTTTTTTTTTTTTTTTTTTTTTTTTTTGCATTTTTCAAAAATAGTGGGTATTTTTTTCCAGTACAAATATAAATGTAAGGTGACTAAGTCTCCTGACAGGTCATCACACACTCAGGTTTCCTCACATGGGCTGAGCAGTCCTGACAGCAGCCTTAAGGTGTTGATTCAACCTGAGCGAACGATAATCACCAAACAACCACACAGAATCCTAAAGTTACAAGCATGAAATTACTTTTGACAGCAAATCTGTTTTCGGCCCTTCTCTCTTTTATCAAAGATAATTTTTCACTCAAATACAATGTGAGTCAACCCCTCAGTTCAGGCACTAAAACCAAAGCCTTGTTAAAATGTCCTGCATATCACACAGCGCTGACAGGAAGGCAATTCAAAGACAAGTGTGTGTAATAGAGAGGTGTCTGATGAAGCACTCTTTCCATTAGAGGCAACAGGGGGGGAAGAAGAATTGAGACAATTTAAACTGAAGTCGGCATATTAGAATATTCACTGAATTGTAAATAGGGGAGCATGACCTTGTGAATTACAGCCTGGCATAAAACAGGAAAATGATGCATACACACAATCAAGACGCAAGGCTTATTCAGAAAAGACGACCCACTTGAATACTGGCCCGTGTAACACTATTAAGCCAATAGTTCACTGGTGATTGTTAGAAACAGTTTCTGCAATGCAAGTCAAAATCTTCATTTGTGAATGTCTGAACTTCGGTGGTCTGAACTTTAAAAAATTCCAGTCCTCACAGTTGGAGACTGAGGCCTCCTGGGGTGTTGAAAAAAATTATTTACATAGATGGGAAAAACAAGTCTTGTGTGCATTCATAAAGTCTATGTGCCGTAGACAGGAGCTGATGTTGCATATCACTAAGCACCTGATTGACAGATTCTGTGTCTCTAGCTGACATGACTGTCAATCATCTTTTGCTTTAGATGATAATTATGAGAAAGTTGCTAGCTATGATTGAGTTGTCTTCGGTTGGACTGTATTCCTTCTTTGGACCGCTGAACTGTTCCACCATGTTTCATCAAACATCACTCACAAGGCTACAAGGCCATGTAAAAACAAAAAACCTAATAAAAAAACAATTGTACATCTTTGTTAAACTAAAATGTCTAACAAACTAAAAAAAATTCCCATGTAGCCTATACCACATTAATAAGTTGACAGTGTCTGTTAACACTATGGGCCCTATTGAAGCGCATTGTGACAGTGCACTTAGGGCGTGTCCGAATCCACTTTTGCTAGTTAAACGACTAAAAAAAGGTTGGTGCGCCAGGCGCATGGTCCAAAAGGTGTTGTCCCTATTCTCTTAATGATTCATGGGTGTTTTAGGCGCAATGTGCAAATAAACCAATCAGAGTCTCATCTCCCATTCCCTTTAATTCGCTATTTAGAAGGCGGAATTTGCGAGTGGATAGAGAGAACGCTTCTCCAGAGAGGAGTCCTTTTATTTATAATATTTTGAAATGTTTGTGTGCTGCTGCATGTTTCTGTGTGTGTAATAAGCAGTGTACGCACGTTGTGCACCCGCCTATAGACGCATATTACTAACACACCCTTTAAATAACGCAAAAAATACTGCGCAGTCGATTTCAGTTGCCTCAAAATAGCAACACGCCAACAATGCACCTGAACACACCTCGTTTACAGACCTGGCGAATAGATGGGCGCAAGTGCATTTGCTATTTAAGCACTTGCATTGCGCCTGGCGCCGCATTGTGCCAGCTGTATGATAGGGCCCTATGCTGGCAGAGGCTCTTTTTACTATTTTCAAGTTTGTCTACCAATGCTCAAACAATTTACATTTAGTACAAATAGAATTTCCTTTCTATATAGCATCTATAGCATTGGATAGCATCTATCACTATATGCTACCTCTTTAATAGCATCTACTCTAAATTAGCATTCAGTTTAAACAAACAACAACATGCTGTTTGTTGATATTTACACTTGGTGCAAACAGTATCTAAGACTATTTGAAATCTGTGCAAGCAACATCTACCTTCAGTTAGTGATAATGATTTTAAGGACATTTGTTGTCAACTTTGGTTCAGTGTTGGGTCACCAATTATTTTTTCTTTTCTCCAGCAAAATCAGTGGAGAACTTCTGATCTGAGATATTTATATTTTACCTACATGCATTAAAATGTAATAATAATAAACCAAGACATATATGCTATTGTTTAGAATAGCAATCAATCAAAGTGTATCACTGACTTTGACTAAAACTAATGATCTTGTAATATATCCTCCAAAGCAAGAGGAAATAAACAGTTCAAAAGTACAGTTAGCTCTAACACAGATCAGACAAAAGCGGATTTGAAGTTTTTGTAAGAGGTTCTTTGACCCATGTTAATTACATGTTTGAAAGTAAAATCTTCTAAAGTCTGAGCGATTTACTCAAATGTACTCAAAAAGGCACGCACACACAAACACACACACACACACACACACACACACACACACACACACACACACACACACACACACACACACACATTTAGGGCCAGATTTACTAAACAGGGCAAATTAGCATGAGCACAATTCCAAAAAGGCGCTGATGGGAGTGGGAGGTTCTGCGCAGGATAAATAATGCCGCAAATACCAGTAAATTGACTAGCGCAAACCTTAGTAAATCACCTTGCGTGATTCATTTAAATACTCTCCTCCCATAATTTTTGCGTCTCAAAGGGAAACTCCTACAAATGCATATGCAATAAGGTCAGCCACAAAAAATAACTGTGTCCATGCCTTTTCAGCACTAATTTTTACTGCGTGTCTTTTGTAGTCCTTACAGTAGTTTTTTAACGCTAAAAGAGGGTTTGCTCTGGCGCAAGCTATTAGTAAATCTGGCCCTTAGAATATTATAATATTCTGACCCTTTAGAATATTTCCTGACCCATTGAGTTATGTATGGCATACAAAAGATCTCGTAACATTATGGGTTATATTACTTACTGTACAACGTGTTTTTAATAAAAGTTAAAAATGTGTTTTGATACTTTTTGTTTGTTCCCGCACATGCATGAGTGTACATATCTAAGTGACACCGTTATGGAAAAGTGAAAGAATTTCAAATCAGTCATTTAAAAAAAATTTTAACAAATGAAATAAACTGAGAAGCAACGTGCATTAATTAACTCAAATATCAATGTTTACATGTATTAAGTAACCAGTTCATCAAAAAAAGTAATGCATTACCCCCAACTCTGAAAAAAAATAATTCAAAACGGAACACAAAATTAATAATGAACAATGAGAAAATGTAATTCCAGCTGATTACCTGCTTGTATCTGCAGAAGTAATGGCAATGAGAGGGGGTGCTCTCAAGGGGAGGCTGGTGGGTCGAGGCTGGGACGTCTCTGTCTCTGGTTTCCTCTCAAAGTAGTACTGCTCTGCCTGCCTGAAGGCCAAAGGGGGCAGCTGGACAGTCCGACAGGAAAGCCTGCGGACCGCAAAGGGCTCCATGCAGGACAGCGGGCATAAGTCTGGGGACTCTGGGGAACAATCTGAGACCTGAGAGGGTGAGAGTTTGATTAAGGCCTTTTCGCAAATGCATTACAGTTTTACAGCACTTACATGAGACTTTTACTAAAAATAGAGTACACTGATTTAATTACATCATGAGTCATATATATGCTAAATTGTAAAAATGTGTCTGAAAGTTCATCTGAAAGCTGATTCATTCTCACAAAGTAAACAAGTACAGATTCTATTCAACAATTTAGATTTTTCAGTAATGATCCATTTGTTATATGATACATTTTAAGTCTAATCTTAAACTTAAAACAAGTTAATTTATTCATATAATCTTAATGGACCATTAGATTTAAATTTTATAATGAATGAGTCACCTGTGTTCCATTAACCTTGGGCTAATTAAGTGTTTGAATATATAAATCTAAATTAGATCAGCCCACGAGACCATACGTAAAAGTTTTTACAGTACTATATACACAGTTATATATATATATATATATATATATTATATATATATATATATATATATATATATATATACATATATATATATATATATATATATATATATATATATATATATATATATATATATATATATATATATATATATATATATATATATATATATACACACACCGATCAGGCATAATAACAGGTGAAGTGAATAACACTGATTATCTCTTCATCATAGCACCTGGGTGGGATATATTAGGCAGCAAGTGAACATTTTGTCTTCAAAGTTGATGTGCGCAAGTGAGTAAGGATTTGAGCGAGTTTGACAAGGGCCAGATTGTGATGTCTAGACCATCATGGAAACGCTATTCCCTGGTGGCTGTGGCCTCTTTCAGCAGGATAATGCACCCTGCCACAAAGCAAAAATGTTTCAGGAATGGTTTGAGGAGCACAACACAGAGTTTGAGGTGTTAACTTGGCCTCCAAATTCCCCAGATCTCAATTAAATCGAGCATCTGTGGGATGAGCTAAACAAACAAGTCCAATCCATGGAGGCCCCACCTCGCAACTTATAGGACTTAAAGGATCTGCTGCTAACATCTTGGTGCCAGATACCACATTACACCTTCAGGGGTCTAGTGGAGTCCATGCCTCAACGGGTCAGGGCTTTTTTGGCAGCAAAATGGGGACTAACACAATATTAGGAAGGTGGTCATAATCTTATGCCTGATTGGTGTACAAACCCGATTCCAAAAAAGTTGGGACACTGTACAAATTGTGAATAAAAACAGAATGCAATGATGTGGAAGTTTCAAATTTCAATATTTTATTCAGAATACAACATAGATGACATATCAAATGTTTAAACTGAGAAAATGTATAATTTTAAGGGAAAAATAAGTTGATTTTAAATTTAAAAAGGGGATGTGGCATCCCCTCTTCTTTTTATAACAGTCTGCAAACGTCTGGGGACTGAGGAGACAAGTTGCTCAAGTTTAGGAATAGGAATGTTGTCCCATTCTTGTCTAATACAGGCTTCTAGTTGCTCAACTGTCTTAGGTCTTCTTTGTCGCATCTTCCTCTTTATGATGCGCCAAATGTTTTCTATGGGTGAAAGATCTGGACTGCAGGCTGGCCATTTCAGTACCCGGATCCTTCTTCTACGCAGCCATGATGTTGTAATTGATGCAGTATGTGGTCTGGCATTGTCATGTTGGAAAATGCAAGGTCTTCCTGAGAGAGAGCGACGTCTGGATGGGAGCATATGTTGTTCTAGAACTTGGATATACCTTTCAGCATTGATGGTGCCTTTCCAGATGTGTAAGCTGCCCATGCCACACGCACTCATGCACTGATAACAACTTGGGTTGTCCTTGTCCTCTTTAGTCCGGATGACATGGTGTCCCAGTTTTCCAAAAAGAACTTAAAATTTTGATTGGTCTGACCACAGAACAGTTTTCCACTTTGCCACAGTCCATTTTAAATGAGCCTTGGCCCAGAGAAAACGCCTGCGCTTCTGGATCATGTTTAGATATGGCTTCTTTTTTGACCTATAGAGTTTTAGCCAGCAACAGCGAATGGCACGGTGGATTGTGTTCACCGACAGTGTTTTCTGGAAGTATTCCTGAGCCCATGTTGTGATTTCCATTACAGTAGCATTCCTGTATGTGATGCAGTGCTGTCTAAGGGCCCGAAGATCATGGGCATCCAGTATGGTTTTCCGGCTTTGACCCTTACGCACAGAGATTGTTCCAGATTCTCTGAATCTTTGGATGATATTATGCACTGTAGATTATGATAACTTCAAACTCTTTGCAATTTTTCTCTGAGAAACTCCTTTCTGATATTGCTCCACTATTTTTGGCCACAGCATTGGGGGAATTGGTGATCCTCTGCCCATCTTGACTTCTGAGAGACACTGCCACTCTGAGAGGCTCTTTTTATACCCAATCATTTTACCAATTGACCTAATAAGTTGCAAATTGGTCCTCCAGCTGTTCCTTATATGTACATTAACTTTTCCGGCCTCTTATTGCTACCTGTCCAAACTTTTTTGGAATGTGTAGCTCTCATGAAATCCAAAATGAGCCAATATTTGGTATGACATTTCAAAATGTCTCACTTTCAACATTTGATATGCTATCTATATTCTATTGTGAAAAAAATATATAAGTTTATGAGATTTGTAAATTATTGCATTCTTTTTTAGTCACAATTTGTACAGTGTCCCAACTTTTTTGGAATCGGGTTTGTATAACAGCAAAATACTACATATGCAAAAATGCTGGAAAAAGTACGGTTACCATAAAAATATTAAGCAGCACAATCTTTTTCAAAAGGTTAAAATGATAAGAAACATTACATGAGCACAGAATCAACATATTAGCATGATTTCTAAAGAATCATGTGACACATATCCATCAATTCATTCATCATTCCTGATTGTTGTGATCATCAGTCCACTCCTCTTTTGACAATATGCACTGAAGACACATGAGAGAACCATCACTCCCTCTGGATAAAACAAGACGATATCGATTTGATACAGAGACCAGCTCTCTCCAAACAGCCTCAGGGCAAAGTAGAAAGCACAAATCACCATTGATTCACACAAAGAGGCTTGGCACTCATTGTTCTCAGGCACTGATTTTGGCTCCCCAAAACGCAATGAAAAAGTTAAATTATCCTGAAAGATAAATTATTTAATAATTTTTAGTCAAAACCCCATTCACCATTGAAGGGGAAATGAAGGGGTACCTGTGCTCAAAGACAGGTCTACAAAGTATTTGCTTGTTTTCTGGCATTGACATTTTCCTTTGTGTTCTGTTCTATAGAAACATCTCAAGAGATTTACATTCACCTTATCACCTCATACATTATTAATTACTTAATTGTGTTCACTTCGATAGTGCTGAAAGCGAAAACAAGGTGTTCCATGTGAACTGAAGCGTTTAATATAGTTTTGGCCTTCAGGAACAATTAATTTACCTCTTCAAAATCAAGCCAGTTAGATGCAATGTGTCCATTATTAATGGTTTAGTGGAGAAAGTGTGGATGCAAAGGGATATTTCATCTGGATATTCTAAAGTTTCATGCTTTTTCACATAGCCTCACCAAAATTGGACAATAGAAGATTGGAAAAACATTGCCTGGTCTGATGAATCTCGCTTTCTGCTGCGACTTTCAGATTATTTTCGGGATATTTTCTTGGCACACTTTTGGCCATGTCCATCCCTTTATGACCACAGTGTACATATCTTCTGATGGCTTCTTCCAGCAGGATAACGCACCATGTCACAAAGCTCAAATAATCTCAAACTGGTTTCTTGAACATGGCAATGAGTTCACTAAACTTCACGATGGCCTCCACAATCGCATCATGGAGATTCGCATCATGGATGTGCAGCTAACAAATCTGAAGCAACTCCGTGATGCAATCATGTCAATATGGACCAAAATCTCTGAGGAATGTTTCCAGCACCTTGTTGAATCTAATCCAAGAAGAATTAAGGTGCTTCTGAAGGCAAAAGGGGGTCAAACCCGGTAGCAAGGTGTACCTAAAGTCGCCGGTGTATATATAAATAACAAACACACACACATATATATAAAAACATACAGTGGCCCCATTTTGGGAGGAGGTAGAGGATTAAATTGCATTGATTTTTGACAAGTAATTTTAGCTTTAATGATAAATCAGATATTAACTAAAAACTAAATTTATTTAAATCATTGCCACCTGACTGTGAAATAAGAATTCTGAACAGAAAATAAATGTATTTTGACTCAAGGCGACAGCAATAAACAATCCCTCACCTGTCTACTCGGATGGCTGTAGCCACATCCCGTGAAAAATACATTAACCACAAGGAAACACGCTCCCTTTCGGGGGAACACCCCAATCTTATTCCCCAAATGAAATATGCAAACCATCGGCCAACTCATAAATAAATAAGCGAGTAAATAAGTGAGTAAATCTTTGATCTATTTACCAGAGTTTTCACAGAGGCATTGAATATATCAACATTTTAATTATCATTACTGATGCTTTGTAGCGCTCCACTGCGTTGAAAGATTGGTAAATGTGATTTTAGAGGGGAATGATTAAAGGTGTCACATGGATGAGGAACAGCACACAGATGAGGTACTTTATCAAGAGAGAGTTGATATTTAACAGACTTCAAAGCAGATGTTTTTTTCTTTCTTCTTTTACTGTAGATCGAAATCCATATGTTCTGAAATGATTCATAAGAATTTCAGGGAAGGTAAATAGCCTAGACAGTTTAACTTGTCATTCAAACGCTAAAGAAAAATTCATTGCGCATTTAATGAAAAATATTAATTGTGAAAAGGATGTTTTGAAAATTAAAACAGACTAAATGAGCTGTAACTCACTTAGATGACATTAAAAAGTCATTAAATACAGAGCTAAATCACTGCGCCAATGGATCCTCAGCATTGCCCCGGGCTTTTGCGATGTGAGCAGTAACGCGGGTTACACAGGTGATGACAAGCGATGAGAGTCTCTTATGTAGCCTAGAGCTATAAATGACAAAAGGTCAATGACAAATCTCAATTCATTAATCTTTCCAATGAAAGACTACACTTCATCTGCCTCCTTGAGACTAGTTATGTAAGGATATATTTTAGAGACATATTTTAGTTTAAAACTTACATAAGGCATTATGAGGCTAAAGGCCACCAGGATTTAAAAAAAACCATTTGATGGCAACCACCGTAAACTCTTGTCACTATGCAATGTGAACATTTCCTGATAATAGTAATAACTATGACAAACAATACAATTAAGTAATTAAAATGTAACATTTGGGGGTATAAGCCCCTCCCATAAATAGTTTTCTAAGGGTGAATGGATTCATTGTGAAGGATATGCAAAGTGGGCTCAGAATGACTGCTTTTGAGAAATGTTTCTGTTCTAAGATGTGCATCGTTTACTTCCGAAATGCAGAATAATTCAGGATATATTTGACCTATTTTGAATAAGTGGAATATCAGTATAGAAGTACTATTAAAGGTGCACTATGTAACTTTTCCGCCCACTAGAGGTCGCCTATTCAAAACAAAGGCGTAGTTTGATGACGCCAAGCTTGAGCGCAGAATCTTGGGACATGTGGTCTTCACCTCACAGCCGGTGGAAAAGAATCGGGATAGGATTCGGGCAGAAATCACATTAATGGATGCGATTATTAACGTTACTGTAGTGTGAAGCACAGCAGGACCGAGTGTTGTGGGAGCTGAGTAAGGCCGCTGGAGCGATTGTTAATAAGATGAACGCAATACGCGCCTCGCGAGCAGCGGGACTTTTATTATGCCACAGTCGCCGGCGCCATTTCCGCTTTTCCGGTCATGAGTATGAGGTAACGCAGGTCTGTTTATCGCATTGGATACATCTGAGTGTGTTGAAAATGATGTTATGACGGTACTCTGTGCGTTCGCTCGGTGGCTGCTATGACACGTTGCACACTGCAGTGAGAGTAAAGCGTTTCTGCAGAATAAAACCGGAAACCGAGGGTAACGCAGATATGACGCCATTGACAGGCGACGCCCTCACACGTCCCAGTTCATTGGTTTAAATAGCAATTTTCTCACGATTTACAAATAGTTGGAAACATTTGGGATATTGTAAGGACCCAACTGAACAAACTATATAACACTGGCCTAGTGGTTTTTGGATATTTTACTGAAAAAATGTTACATAGTGCACCTTTAACTTCTTTCAACATTTGTTCACAGCTCAGATCATTAATCACTGTCATGCACAAACCTGTTCACAAGTACTGGTAAATAACCCATAGGGTGATATACCATTTTACAAGTTAATGTTTTTCAGATCTACTATATCACAGGTGAAAGCAGCAATGATTTCCCTTTGTTGCCATTTGCTTCATTAAGTGAAAAAATCTTTGTGAAATAGTATCCTCTTTAAACCTGTACCATCTGTTCTTTCCAATTTTAACCAGTCAAAGCTAGCTGCTCTGTCCATTGGTGCCAGTTTATGATTAATAATCATCTTAACTGACACCGATAATAACTCAATGCTTGCATAATGTCCAGTAAAATTTATAAAAGTTACACATATTAGAGGTTAATTGTCTGTGTATATGTATGGCATGAATGATTTCACTTACACTCTCCAATTGATTTTCTCCACTGCAGGCATTCTCTTGCATTGTTTGTCCCCCAGATAAAAGTTGAGGTTTCAGCCTCAAGATGTAGAAAGTCCTAGAATAAAATTAAAATAATGAGAATGAGAGTCCGTTTGATATCATGCAAATCATGAGACTCTAGTAAAATTAAGTGATAACGCCCCAAGACCAAATGTCCACATTTTAGCTCAAAATCCCATTTTGCCTAGGAAGGAAACTACCAGCATACAAAAACATCTTGTGCAGTTCTGACATCAGAAATTGCATTTGAATAAATGTACTTTTCAGCAGTGAGTTTGTGGTCCTTGGGGACAAGATAATCTAGGAACCAACAGTTCAAGTGGCAGTTTTGCATGAAAAAAATAAATAACTGCTTTCAAAACATTAGACAGAATGCCACATGTACACTTACATACACTGAGCTGTCACATATCTCATTACGTTTATGATAATCATTGCAAGTATTTGATATGACCTTGGAATGGTGTACACAATCTTAATTAGTGCTTCATAAATAATTCATAAGGCGGAATAAACTCTGTCCTATTTGAAGTTGGCCAGTTCTACAAAGTCACTTGTTTTACAAAGTCACCTTCAAATAAGGTAAAAACCAAACAGAATCTTTGACAGATGGTAGCTGCTTCAAATAATCTAAAAACCTCAAGTTAGCATTTCAATACTCTCCTCTAGGCATGCTCTGTTTAAATATAAGCATGTAAATCCATAATTTTTAAATGTTAAATTGAGATTCTGGGAGGTATTCAAAAACCTAAAACATTTTTTTCCATTACATGGGTGGGTGATTATTCATGTCAATGCATTATTATTTGGGTAGGCAAGGCTTTTTATGCGGTATATAGTGACATCAGTCAGAATATAATTCACAAGTGAAATCATTCTTTCCTCTTTTTCCTGAAAATGTAATAAGTTCAAAACTGCCCAAAACTGAATATTACCTAGGGTGCAATGGGCTAAAGGCCCCCTTATGGAAAATATGGGTTACACTTTGTTTCTTTTCCTTTTTTTTTTTTTTTACAATTTTAATGTGCACTCAAATTATTTATTTACCTCTTGTTCAGTTTAATTACTTAAAATGAGTTTCTCTCACAACTTAATTTAATTGTGTTCAGTCAACCTAATATATTTCATTAAGTTTAAGTTTACTTAATTAAAGGTGCTGTATGTAGGAATGACAGGTAGTGGTTGAAATGGGTACTGCAGTCCAAATTCAAAATAGTGTTTGCCCCACCCCATCCTCTTCTGACTTGATGCTCAGGCAGGTTGCCAGTTTAAGGACCCGCAACAGGAACGAGCGCAATTGACAAGTTGATGAGTTGATTTATCAGTGTTTTAATGTGCTTCCGTTCATAGAGATTTTTAGATGGATGCCCGAAGCTTTTTAGGACAGGTAGAATCTGCGATCTCTGACTGTAACGAATTAGTACACTGGAGGCAAGTTGCAGAACCCAAGTGCAGTTTTATTCAAAGATCCAAACATGAAACAAAGACTTGGCAAAACAAGAAACAAAGACTAGCATGGCATGGATAACAGAAAACACTCACCGACTAGCGGGTTACAAGGTTAATACCAGACAAGGGAACAAGACAAACATGAGGGCTTAAATGCATAAGGACTAAGGGACACCTTAAATGCTAACTATGAGACAAGGGACACCTGTGAACAATGATTAAACAATGAACCAATGACAGAACAGAACTGAGAACCCACATGACTAAATGAACCATTGACAACATGACACAAGAGACTACACAATGACAAACACATGACAAAACCAGGAAACATGACTGTGAAAACTTGAAAATAAAAGACATAAAGCATGAACATAAATAAACCGTGACACACTGTTACACTGACCCAGTTTGTATGCTCTGTTTTCCGCTAACTAGCAACCTGTGGTGTCAAAATTCTATTGGTAAACTGGCAACGTGCGTTATCGCACAGACCAAAACAAAAACAGACATTTTGACACGGAACACACAATTCAAAGTAAAATAACTTTCTGTAGAATTATTTTTCAGTGAAACGAGTATGTGAACTCAGCATGTTTCCCAAATATCTGCAACTATATTATGGTATTTTTATACTTTAGTACAGTGAAAAACTTACATACAACACCTTTAATTTGTATTAAAACTACATGAATATTTTTTGTTGACAGTGGATCTGTAGTTCCCAGCATGCTTTGCAATGGACTGCATTAGGAGAGTAAATTTAGGGATTAAAGTGTTTTTCAGTAAAGGGAAAGATGTTGTTAGTTAATGTTAGTGTTTAGTGTTCAGTTATGTTGGACATTTAGTGGAGTTTCTGTAATGTTTTTGAATTTTGTGGTTACCATTATGCAAAAAAAAGTGGCGCCTATATTTAGGCTGTACACTCAGTGACCTCTGCTAATGCCAGGAGTGACACCACTCTTTTCTTATTTGTTCATTAAATACATTGTGTATAATAACGAATGAAACTGTTTATAACTGATTTTCAAATGAATTTTTTCAATTAAAGGTTGACAAGAATAAAAAAAAAAAGTAATTTCATATATATCATCTAAACTGTATTTGAACAAATTGAGTTGGACCAACTCATTTCATGAATTAGTTTTATATGATTTTGGGCTACACATATTTATTGGATGGAAAACCTGCCCTCAATTAAATTGAGTTTGTCCAATGAGTTATTGTTTTAAGTGTGTCCCTGTTACAGTGTAATTATACATTTAAGTACTGAGTAATATTAATTAACTACATGTACTTACTATAGGGTTAGGGTAGGATTAAGGTTTGGTTTGAGGTTAGTTGCATGTAATCATGCCTAATTTATAGTTATTACTATATATGTAACGTGTAACAAGGGCACATTAAAATAGTGTCAATCAAAATATATATCAATCAAAAATAAAGTTTAAATGAATTTTGGTGGAACATATTTTGTATCAAAAGCTTTTAATATGTTTTTTTTTTTTTTTAAAGGGCAGCTATGAGGGCATTTTACCCCAAAAGCAGGACAAAGGGTTCTTGGAGGGACTATAGTTTAACAAAGACAATAGGGATAATAAAAGCGGAGTGTCTATTCACACCAAGTGCAAATAGCGTGCCTTGTTGGCAAGTGCTATTCGCACTAGCTCTGCCTAACAATGCCTGGTTGGGCCAAACAAGATTTTTTTTTTTTAAAGTGTATATTTCAACGTCTATAGTGGCGTAGTCAATAAAGCATAAGGCATAAGGATCTTGGTTTTGACGCGATCAACCCAGGTTCGAATCCACCTTTTGCCGAGCTCACTCTTATCCCTTTTCCCATCACATCGGAAAGACATTTACTTTCAGTAAAAAGTGGAAATAAAGTGCCTAACTAAATATTTAATAATAATAAAAGCATTTATTGGGTAGTGTTAGGGGTAGGTGTAGGGAGGGCTTTTACTGTCCCATTAAGGCGGCATCCATTTAATAATTTTAATAAATATAATCATTTTACACTCTATGTTATTATTGCATCCTGTTAATGTACAACAGTACTGAGGTGCAAATATGTATCTGTCAAAATAAAGTATAAATTGCATGTAATTACTATTTACACATATTCCAAAGAACTGCTACTTTTACATGGTGTAAATAGAATATATCACTATTTTCCCTTAGTAAATAACATCTACAGCTATTTGCACTTAGTGTAAATATCATATATCGCTAAGAAAATATGTTATTTTCACTGAGTGTAAATAGAATCTAGTTGCTATATACACGGTGTAAATAGCACCTATCACTATTTGCACTTAGTGTAAATAGCATCTATTGCTATCTATTCCTATATTAGTGTAAATAGCTGCTGCCTAATAATAATCCAAAGGACTCTTTCAGCCTAGAGGGTCTTTAGCGCCTTTGTACCCACAAACCAAACACTCAGAACAGAGTGGAGGGGAAGGGAGAAAAATATATACATTTGTTTTCAGTTCAAGCTGAAGTTGAAGTCAACAGACTCAACACAAATATACAGAATGAGATAAGATAAACTTGCAAAATGAAAATATACAAAAACATATTTTCTTACATAAAAACTTTTCTTACAGAGCATTTCCGTGGTCATACTGCTAGCCGTCCAACATAAAATGTCTCAGGTAACACCCTAAAGAAGGGAAAGAACGTCCCTAAAGGGTAAAAAAGGTACCCTAAATAGTATTTACAACCTGAAGTCTATATCACCATCTAGTGGCTATGTTGTGGCAGACTCAACTCACATTCCCATATGTTTAACATGCTGAAAGTGCCTATAAACAAAGCTTTTATATTATGATTTATAATGAATAAACAAAAAAAGTATTATATAAAAACATTCATTACATAATACTGCTATGTTTTTAATCATGTTAATTAATAGCTATAATTCTTGTGCTATGTGTTAATTGTGCTAACTAAAATTGATCGTCATAAAACAACTACAGCTCCTTTACATTGCACTATTTACAGTGGAAAATTGTGTTTTTCGAAAGAGGCCCCATGTCTCAGTATAACTGCTGAAAATATAAACTCTCTCAAACAATTATTTCCCCAGGCAAATATTTGTGAGTGTCACAGGCTAAAATAGGCATATGTCAATTATTGTTTACGGAATATGTTCCGTGGGAATCACAACATAACCTTTTCCACATTCTTTTTGGCCAAAGTTTGTCAAAGAAATCCATCAAGCACTGGCAGTTTATATGATCGCTTACAACCCACAGCATCCTCTATAAAATGATCTTTAATTCATGCATATGGCATGTTGATGTTTTTAATCCTTGTGATGTCCACGAGGAAGAATTATATAAGCTTCACAATATATATATATATATATATATATATATATATATATATATATATATATATATATATATATATATATATATATAGTGAAAAGCAAAAGCCATGTAATTTCATAAACATAATTGCTAATCTATTATACACAAAGATAACCATCAATTCATATGTTTAGTAAGCTGTGGCTCACAAAACCCACATTTTTGGTCATATATACTAATTTTGGTATATGTTTAAATGTCAGTTATTCCCGTGATGTCTTGCCATCTGCATTTCTGCTGAGGTTATTGAACTCTTAACATGTCATGAGAGAGTTTGGGGAAATGGCTGCATGTTTTCCTTTTGATGTTGTTCCAGGGAGGCTTTTCAACATCTGTGCACAGGATGACTTGAGGAATTATATTAAAACACAATCTTAAAATGGAATTTTAATTCCATATATACTGTTGGGGAGGAACTTATTTTAAGATGCAAGATCAAGAAGCTGTCATGTTAAGGTGCTCACAGTAGAACAAGGCAGTCTTGACATACGCTAATAGCAATCAGCCAAAATGTAGCCTGTGACAGATTGTCTGGTAACACATTAAATGTAAATACAAGCGCCACTTCTTTAATTTTCCTTTTTTGTAATACATGTTATGCCACAGTTAATATGATGTCGTCAAACTTTTAGCATTATAGTGTGCAAAAAAACTGTAGGAGTTAGGAGTTATACTGACACCTAGTTGTGTGGATGCTGCATCATAAAAATATCCTTGCTGACCTATATGCCATTTTAAAATTAAATCAGCAATGATTCATTTATTTAGTGAGCGAAAGCACCTGATAAAAAAGGGGGTTAAAGATAAAGAGTATATGACCTGGTCACATGACCAAGATTGCAGATTCCATGAGACGACCTGGTACATTAAAAATAAAACCGTAATGATATGACTAGTCTTCATATTTTGTGAATGTACAGGATGAGACATTTTAAAAGTATTAAATTGACACAGTAAAAAAAACTTGCAAACTAAACAGTATTTTCCAGAGTACTCAATGTGTCACTTGCTGTTTCTTTGTAATTAATTGTGAAATTTACAATTACTGAGTGAAAAAGCTTTCAAATAAATTATACTTAAATTTTTTTCAGTGTATTAAATAAATTATCTTAAAGCCAGAATATGTAATTTTTCACCACTAGAGGTCGCTTATTCAAAACAAAGGCGTAGCTTGATGACGGCTTGATTTCGCAGAGCTTTTATAATGCCACAGACGACCGCTTCCGCTTCTTCCGGTCATTATCATATTAGATCCATTATTTTAATGTGTTGAAAGATATGTTATAATGCCACTCTGTGCGTTTGCTCGGCGGCTACTATGAGACACTTGTTGCACACTGCAGATCGCTAGATTGATATTAGGCATGGTAAAACATGGTACTTGCGGTAAATCAAGAAAATGAGATTTAAACAATAAGACCAACTGTGTTGAGCTATATAACAATGATTTATTTTCTGCCTGTGAATGTCTAATAAAACATAATATATATAAAAGCGTCTTTGGTGTTTCCATGTTTTCAAAATAAAACCAGAAAGTGAGGGTTACGCAGGTTTTTATCATTGATAGGCGATGCACAGACACACAGTCCATTTCCTGGTTAAAATCGCTTATTTCTCTAGATTTAAACATTTTTGAAACATTTGGGATAACGTAAGTACAAAAGTCAACAAAATATATAACATTGTCCTAGTGGTTTTTGGATATTTTAATCCAAAAATCTTACATATTGTGCCTTTAAATGTATGCATATGACGTTGATGTTTTTAACCCTTGTGATCTCCACGAGGAAGAATGATATTTGTATGCTTGGGAAATGTTTACAAAGGCAAAAGCCACGTCATTTCATGCAAATCTATTGTATACAAATTGTATATACAAAAATATACATATATACATATATATATATACATACATATATATATGTGTGTGTGTGTGTGTGTGTGTGTGTACCTTTAACATAAAAAAAGAACAACCTAAACTCACAGAGATCGTCTGACCTGTCATAGTTCATTCGTTCATGTCGCCGCCTGAGGGTCCCTTACTGGTTTCCTCACATATTCCTTGTGCTGATTTAACGGATGAGGATTTTCCAGGTAAATTCTGGTGTGGGCATATGCCCTCAAACAACATTCACAGGACACAGAAACAGCAAACTGTCAGCTTTAGCACACTGTCAGGAATTCAGATTGACCTTTAAAGCATGAATTTATGTAATTCATTTCTTAGCATGAAACAACAACGTGAACACATGCTCGCCTTGATCCCCAAACATGCCTGCCCACTTTCTGACCATTTTTAATATGCCTCATATAATAAAATGCACTAACTTAGTGTGATCACAGTCTGCACATAGTGGAACACTGATGGCAAAAAGAGCAGAACTACAAAGATTTGCATGGGAGAAGTGTGTAAATATACAAAGCAACAAAGGGAATCAGACAGCCAATGAAAGGTGGACATTTAATTTGAGTCTCCAGTTACCTCGCACAAGCTTTTGAAGCATTACGTTCACAGTTCGTGAGGGAGACGTGTTAGAGAACAGCAGGGGTCTGTACCTTCAAACTTTAAGGCTGGTCATTAATTACCCAGCATGGCTATAAATTCAGTGATATTGTGCTTTAAAATGTCATAAGGAACTGATTAGGAGCACAGATGTTTTAGAGGGGAAAGGGTGGTGTCATCAATGACATCATTATCTGGCCCTCTTGACATCATATGTCATCGCACGCCCTTTTGAACATTTTCTTGTTTCAGATTCAGCATTTTTGCACATCGTAAAAGTGGATCGATGGATTGTTAAACTTCCCATTGTTGAAAAATATTAAATTGTATAATGAACTTCTAGTGTTGACATCTTGTTCAAAAGTACACTGTGTGACAGATTTTTTCCAAAAAAAAAAAAAAAAAAAGAGTTGATATTACATATGAAGAAAATTATATGAAATTGCTGGTAAACCATAGGGTTTTTTCCAGATCTGGGAATATTTTCTGACATTTCTTGAAGGCATACATTCATCAAGCTCTCATTTCTTTATGATTTCTATGGTGTAAGAATATATATGCACAACATGTAATGGTAATAATGTATGCACTTTTTTAACTGGGTACTATACATACACACACACTTATTAACATACATATATATACATATATATATATATATATATATATATATATATATATATATATATATATATATATATATATATATATATATATATATATATATATATATATATATATATTATTTTATAAATAAAAACTATATATTTATATATTTATAAATATTTATATATAATAATAAATACAATAATTTAGAGTAACTTCTTTTAATTGTATTATTTATAAAATACACATTTTATTTAATAAATAATGTAAATGTTTCAATACAAAATTATTGTATTTATTATTTGTATTATTATTATTGTTATTTATTATTATATAATATATATTTTAAACATAAAAATGATATATAACATATATAATTTATACATATTTATATATAATAATACATGCAATAATTTAGTATTGTAATTTTATTTATAAAATAATATTATATATTATTTGTGTATGTGTATTATTATATGTATGACGATTATATATATCATTTTGTAAATAATAATATATATGATTAATATTACATATTTATTATATTTATATATAGTAATAAATACAATAATTTAGTATTGCAACTTATATTACTTGTAATAAGTAAACTAACATGATATACATTATATGATATATGATAATTATATATTCTTTTGATTGACATAAGAGCAATAGGGGATAAGAGGAGGGTTTAAAATGTATAGTTTTTTCGTTTGTATAATACAAAATGTTTTAAGTATCATTAAAAAAATTAGTTAAAAATTGAATCATATTGATACGAAACTTCATCTCTCTGTTCTTAAAAACATTGGCTTTTTAGTATGCAAAAATCCTCACTTCATGTGACGAAGTCGGAATCACTCTCACACAGCAATGGGCTCGATTTTACACGTGACTTCATTTACAAGGGGAAACACTGACATGTGGAAGTATCATCAATTGGATACAAGCCCTAATAAACAAGTGCATGTGGACCATAATGCCTCACTCTTTGCTATGATTATGATACAATAAGACATTCCAGTTCACTGTGAGAGCAGGCTGCTTTGGGGTGCTCTATTTATAGATTAAGGATGCAAAAGCCACCACAAATGTCTCTCTTCTAAAAGAACCCTGTGCATGCAGTGCAACGATGAGTTAGCTGAACGGGTCAGGTGCCCAAAAGTCACCTTGCACCTGCCTATCCTTTTCCACATGCCTTAAAGCTCGAGATGACACATGCTACACCAGATGGATGGTGACAACGAGAAAAGCATGAGCAGACACGTTTGTAGGGTACAGAAACATTCTTTCTATGCCTTTGGGAGGTACATACAGAAGAAGGGAGTGAATAAAGTGTGAATGGAAACTTACTCTTCTCCTTGGAAAAAGAGAAAAGGAACAGAAATGGCAGATGCAATCCTCCAGGGGCTGATCCCGGTTGTTACTGCGATACAGTCCAGCTGAAACAGAACGAAACGTCTAAGTCCCCTTTGCTTCCTGTGACACTGCCTCGTGCTGTGATGCTCTTTGGTTTAAGGACTGAAGAATATCAGAGTTCCCAGCCTCTCAGCCAATCAGAGCGCTCTTCTCCATCTCTCCCCACCCTCCCTAAAGTTCCTTCAGCAGTAGCCAGCAGAGACTGGAGAGATGTTTTAAAAGGCAGGGGCCACTGCAGCATCACAGCAGGATACATATGCAACTCAAATGATCAAACACAAGAGAGTGTTTATGTGAATGTCTACCATGGGAATATATAATCAGCTGAGAGTTTTCTTTTGGAAATGAATCTTTAAAATTGGACGTCAGACATCAGTTGTGCTACTCGCACTGTTTACCTCTGTAGTCCACTTGGAGGCTGTAGTTCTCATTTCACATGCCCTCTGGCTGGTCCCTGCCTCGTTGTTAGTGATCGAGGGGAGAACAGGACTAGTTGTCACACTTCATACTTCTGAAAAAGTAGAAGTCAATTTTTATATAGCATATACCTTAAAGTCACAGCCATAAAAACAAGCTATTGAGCATTTCCAGCATAATTGGCCTGGGGGGGAAAGATATAGTTCACTGAACACAAGGTGATCTTTTGTGACAACATGCCCTAACGGCAAAAATCAAACCGTGAAGCTATTATGAAACACAAAATGATTTATGAATAAAACAATGTAAAAAGGTAACAAAAAAATAAAATCTGTTTGGCAAAATATGACTGAATTTTAACATTTATAACATTTAAATATAAATGCGACAACTTGTTCTGTCATGGCAACAGCCCCAAAAAAGAAAAATTTATCTAGAAAATAAGATCCTGGAATTTGGAGGACAGAATTTATAGTTTAATTTTACTTTGAGATATTTGAGATTTGAGAAAGTGTTTCTTTTTTTCACCAAATAAATATGTGGACAGGGTCAAAAATGTTTGTTACAATATTACAGTATGACAGTGATTTTTAACAATAACTTCCAGGATTGTAGATGTTAATTAATGGTATACGCTTTTATTGAAATCCTTCATTTTATGGTGACTTTAATATATATATATATGTGTGTGTGTGTGTGTGTGTGTGTGTGTGTGTGTGTGTGTGTGTGTGTGTGTGTGTGTGTGTAAATGTGTATTTTGTATGTAATTGTGTATTTTGTATGTATTATTGCAGTACTTATATATGTGTGTGTGTGTGATATATATATATATATATATATATATATATATATATATATATATATATATATATATATATATTAAAGTCACCATAAAATGTGTATTTTGTATTATTATTGCAGTACTTACTATGTGTGTGTATATACACACACATAGATATATTAAAGTCACCATAAAATGTGTATTTTGTATGTATTATTGCAGTACTTATATATGCGTGTTTGTGTGCGTGTGTGTGTGTGTGTGTGTGTGTGTGTGTGTGTGTGTGTGTGTGTGTGTGTGTGTGTGTGTGTTAAGTCACCATAATATATGTATTTTGTATGTATTATTGCAGTACTTACTATAAGTACACACACACACACACACACACACACACACACACACACACACACACACACACACACACACACACACACACACACACACACACACACATATATATATATATATATATATATATATATATATATATATATATATATATATATATATATTAAAGTCACCATAAAATGTGTATTTTTGTATTATTGTATGTACTTTCTGTGTGTGTGTGTGTGTGTGTGTGTGTGTGTGTGTGTGTGTGTGTGTGTGTGTGTTGTTCCAAACCTGTGAGTAAATGCCATTTCATTTTTGGATGAACTATCCCTTTAAGACCAGTCTCGTACCTTTGTCTTTTTGTTTGATTTTCTAACGCTTTTTTGCTGCAAATCAACATTGTTTTAAAAAAGAAAAAAAATCCCTATGGGAAAAATACTTTGGGAACCAAGGCCACTGAATAAGTGCAACTGTGGAAATATCAGACCGCTGAATGCCAAGATCGACCAGTCCGAATCAAGCATTACAGAGCACCATACAATAAAACAAACAAATGCCCAAAGAGTCACACATATGGAGTTAATCTGCTCTATATCGTCATAGTCTAGTTAGCTCAGCTCAGTAGTATGTTCTCAGGGTCTAGCCACCTTCTAGCGGGCAAGGGAAGCAAACATCATATTTTGTAATAAATTACTCTTGGATATCTAGCTATGACGCACTTCAAATAAACTCATTACCAACATTTTTTGTGAGGCACTCTCTGGAGTTTCTATGTGATATGTTTGTTATTGTTTACAAAATGTTTGATGGGAAATTGAGTTATCAGGGCTTTACACACACAGCAAACGTTAGCTGTATTTATAAATATTGTGTACCAAGTATCAAGCTCTGTCTGTCTGACTAATGTTTGTCATGATTTCCCATCTGCTTGGAATGTTTGGACACACAAGCAGCCCAAACACAAACATATTAGACAAGTCCAAATGTATGGTGCTGATATCACAGTCAGAGTGAGATCAAGTGTTGACAACACTTCTTGATGAGGATAAAATCAATACACAAAAACAAAGATCTATGGTGAGTTTTAGGTAAAAACAGCAGGTTTAAATCAATTGTGATTTTCATTTGAACAGTACTGAAAGCTCAGCTGTCCTTTAAAGTCAGCATGTCAGAAAGTTTCAATAGTCTTTTCTTCCCTATTGTGACGTATATCCAAGTAAAACAGCTTCTCTACTAAAAAAAATAAATAAAAAAAAACGTAGGGACGGACTTGATTTTTTTTCCCCATCAGAATGGTTGTAGTTTGCTACACTTTAAAAAGAAAAGATGGTTCTTAAAAAGGTTCTTTACACATAGTAACAGTATACAATCACCTAAAGGATTATTAGGAACACCGGTTCAATTTCTCATTAATGCAAAATTATCTAACCAACCAATCATGAGGGTTGCTTCAATGCATTTAGGGGTGTGGTCCTGGTCAAGACAATCTCCTGAACTCCAAACTGAATGTCAGAATGGGAAAGAAAGGTGATTTAAGCAATTTTGAGCGTGGTATGGTTGTTGGTGCCAGACGGGCCGGTCTGAGTATTTCACAATCTGCTCAGTTACTGGGATTTTCACGCACAACCATTTCTAGGGTTTACAAAGAATGGTGTGAAAAGGGAAAAACATCCAGTATGCGGCAGTCCTGTGGGCGAAAATGCCTTGTTGATGCTAGAGGTCAGAGGAGAATGGGCCGACTGATTCAAGCTGATAGAAGAGCAACTTTGACTGAAATAACCACTCGTTACAACCGAGATATGCAGCAAAGCATTTGTGAAGCCACAACATGCACAACCTTGAGGCGGATGGGCTACAACAGCAGAAGACCCCACCGGGTACCACTCATCTCCACTACAAATAGGAAAAAGAGGCTACAATTTGCACGAGCTAACCAAAATTGGACAGTTGAAGATGGGAAAAATGTTGCCTGGTCTGATGAGTCTCGATGGTAGAGTCAGAATTTGGCGTAACCAGAATGAGAACATGGATCCATCATGCCTTGTTACCACTGTGCAGGCTGCCGGTGGTGGTGGTGTAATGGTGTGGGGGATGTTTTCTTGGCACACTTTAGGCCCCTTAGTGCCAATTGTGCATCGTTTAAATGCCACGGCCTACCTGAGCATTGTTTCTGACCATGTCCATCCCTTTATGACCACCATGTACCCATTCTCTGATGGCTACTTCCAGCAGGATAATGCACCATGTCACAAAGCTTGAATCATTTCAAATTGGTTTCTTGAACATGACAATGAGTTCACTGTACTAAAATGGCCCCCACAGTCACCAGATCTCAACCCAATAGAGCATCTTTGGGATGTGGTGGAACGGGAGCTTCGTGCCCTGGATGTGCATCCCACAAATCTCCATCAACTGCAAGATGCTATCCTATCAATATGGGCCAACATTTCTAAAGAATGCTTTCAGCACCTTGTTGAATCAATGCCACGTAGAATTAAGGCAGTTCTGAAGGCGAAAGAGGGTCAAACACAGTATTAGTATGGTGTTCCTAATAATCCTTTAGGTGAGTATATTTATCATTCTGAAGAACCATTATATGCTGAAAGGGTTCTTTGTGTTAGTTCTTTTTTCCCGCCTTTTTCTTTTTCAAATCTGTAACTGTCAAAGCCACCTCATTACTGATTTTCTGGGGCTCAGTTATACAACTGCAACACACTCTCAACAGATACATTTCTTTCTTAAAATATCTATACATTTAAACTTTCAAATTATAACTGGGGGGTATTCCAGAAAGCAGGTTATGTGACATACCCGGGTATGTTTAAGAGTAAGTTAGCGGATAACCTCAACTTTCGGTTCCAAAAGCAGAGGTAACTTTCAGGGTATGTAAGTAACCATGGCAACTCACTCTCTGAACATAACCTGCTCCAGAGTTCTAGGGTTAGTTTGCTTAAGAGGTATTCAGATGTGTTTTATATAATGAATACCTAGAGTAAGCAAGGTTTGGGTTAATCAACCGAGAGTTCAAGGTATATGTGACGGTAAGTTAACCTTACTTTCTGGAATACGCCCCGATTTCCTACCAGTGGTGGCGTTTCACAAAAACCTCCTAGCCATGACATTCCCAAATAATCACATTATATCTAAACAAAATGTGGACAAAAATCCACTAAAAGCACTTAATAACAGACTTAAAAATAATACAAAATCAATGCAAATACTGAAACAGCCCTATAATTCACTGTGTCCAACACTGTAAAAAAATGCTGGTTTAACTTAAAAAAGTAAGCAACCTGGTTGCCTTAAAATGATGAGTTCATTGAAATTAAAAATTTAGTTAATACAATGAAGGAAATAGGTTTAATAAATAAAAACTCAAAATATTATTATATCTGAACCACATAAATTAAAAAAAATATGTTGTGACAAATCATGAAAATAGCACAATTTGGCATGTTTCACTGCATTATAACACTAATACTAATACTATTTGATACTAAATATAATAGATATATTAGATAAATTAAATAGTAATACTATTTAATACTATTTGAATAAAGGGTAATGTCAATTCTCAAAAATGTTCATTGTATTAACTAAAAATGTTATTTCAATGAACTCAAAATTTTAAGGCAACCAGGTAACTTACTTTTTAAATTTTTTAGTGTAACCATGTGAGAAAAATTTTTTCCATGTTAATCAGAGGTTTTTGTAGTAACCAGACGCAACAGCGATTCACGACGATTCTATTTTATAAACTATTTTTATTTCTGTGGTGTTGTGGCTGGAACAAGTGCAGATTATTTGCTTTATTTAATGTAACAATAATTTAAAGTGAGTTTGAATATCTTGAAAATAAATGAAAGGAAACAACTAACATTATGTTCAAACTGTCAACTCAAGTTGAGCAAACAAGAGTATTCTATGATAAATTCACGCAGTATGTATTTTTAATTCGATATTGTACTTATTCATTTCATTGTGAATGCAGTCAGTGCGCTTGCAGAGAGAGAGCCCAGCCACACGCTCTTCTGATTGGCTGTGATTTTTAATTGCTTGATCTTGGGTCGAGTCTGGTTTGCCGCTGAAAACCACGCCTGGTTATGACACGCCGTTAGGCTCAGGCTGTTTAAATTTGCTTTTATAACTAACGTACGGCATCATGAGCCGTTTATTTCTCCTGCTTGTCTGAATGCCAGGGTATGGCAACTGCCATACGTAAATGCCGCCCCGGTTTCCTAACAATCATGTCTTTTTCTCTTTTAGTTTAACAGATAATAAGTGTGAGCAGCTCTGTTCAGTTCAGGATAGGTTCTTCTCCACTATGTGAATAACAGATATTGAAATTATGAAATTATTTTTATTATTATTTCTTTGTGCATAAACATACCCAGTCACAAAAAAACATTAAAGCTATTCCATGACTTTATATCACCTTTTCCTTTTTACATGTAAAGGGCTCAGATATACTGTCAATTCTTTTTTTACATAAATGGAAGAGACACTCTAAACTCGATTGTATTTCAGATGCTGTCACATCCCACAACCTCATCATCTGCAGAGAGAAACTGCCACTCAAAATACACATAATGATGGACTTAAAGACATCATAGAGGATTAAGATATTTCACTGGAACTTGGTCTTCATTACTATATCATGTTCAATGTCATTTGTTATTTGCGTATTCAGTTAACAACTGTTGAGCACTGCCATTTTTGCTACTATTGACTGTGTCAATAAAAAATAAAGTACCTAACTGACACAACATACTGTTTTTTTTTTTTATGTAAAACCGGGTCACACTGTAAGACCAGGCAGATAGAGGGCCAATTTCACTAAAATGGGTAAAATGATTAATGACTTAACTTAAATTGTAAGCTTTTTTATTACAAAAAGCTATTATAAGAATTCAAAACACTCAGAGTTGTGTGACTTTTTAATCTTTTTTTGGACATTTTTGAAGCTCAACAGAATACCATTTTTTACATAAACTGTTGCACTGAAATGAACAAGATGAGTGTACGTAAGAATGGATTCATGAATGATTTTTTTCCCTGTTTGTTTCATCATGCAATGAAAGTGAACGGTGACGGGTTGCATTATGCCTGAGATGTGCTTTTTGATTCTACAAAGTCAAACAGGTTTGAAATGTCACAAGGATGAGGAAATCTTTTTACAACCATCACGTAAATAACATTGCTAACAATACATTTTGTACTTTGCAGAGATCTTGGCACAGTATGCTGAAATACAGGTTTGAACTGAAATGAAAATCTCTTTTAAACCTGAAAATCAAGTGCCAGGATCATCTACCAGAAAAAAAGGGACAAAAGCAGCCTGGCAAACAACAAAGATGCCGCACCTTTTCACTTTTCTGACACGTTAATTACGTCAAATGTGTGAATATTTTATTCATATTGATTGCATTTCATGTTGCAACGGCGTAAAGGTGCGGTTACATTTGTGAAATTTCAGTGACATTTTGTTGGCAAAAAGGTCTCCTGTCAACAGTGTAGCGAAGTGATGTATGAAGCACAGCTCACACAGAAGCTGTTGGTCAATGCAGCGATGACCAACTTGAACCCACACTGACATTTTTTGACCTCGCACAAAATTCCTGATTGTGTGGATTCCTGCTAACTGGAATTCAAACTTCGCTGAACAACAGTAAATGTGACCGCACCTTAACTCGTTATGAGATCAAATGTTAAGTCGTGATGCAAGGAATACCATTTCAGGTCCAAGCTTCTACTCGTTGCTAGTGAGAATCCTCAACAGCCGGTTCTGAGCACTGTTGATTTGCGGTTGACAGTCTCCAGGCTCACAACGTCCTGGATCTTTTAATGATTCAAAAAGCTGAATAACTGTCTGAGATTTTGGTGTGAAGATAAAGGTTAGGATCATGATTTTTGGGTTGTAGAAACCTGTGAGTGTTATATTAGCACCATTCGCTTGCTTTTGGCATCTGATAGAGCTTTTGGACCTGGAAACAATGAAGTCAGACTTAACAAGTGGATTGAAACACAAATGTTATAAATGTAAGTATACAAAAAACACGATGCATTTTTAATTACTGCAGTCATGTCAACCCCAATTTTTATTTTTTTTCATTTTTTTTTTTTTTTTTTTACATGGAATATTTGTATTTACATGCATTTGTTGAGATGTCTTATGTGCAGCCTATGGTGTATAAATGGTTGATTATTCATGGTGCTTATGCATTACACTTGGTTATTTAGCCGATTTCTAGCTTTTTCCAAGTGCATACAAGTGTATGTATTAAAATGTATCTATAATAAGCAATAAACTATTTTACTTTTTTATTTTTTATAATAGAAGTTAATTGTAACCATAGTACAAACAATATATTAAATAAATAAAAAAATAAAAAAATTATATATATATATATATATAAAAAAAAAAAAACTTCAAATTTGGTTCCTGGAAGCATCCAAAGCAGCCACACAATGCATGATATTAGAGTTCCTCAGGAAACCAAGGTGGTTCCTCGGAAAATCGCCACTTTTTGAAAGGATGCATACAGGTTCTACAAAGAGTTCCGCCAGTTCGGCAAAAAGTGAAGCCCAAAAGGTTCCTCCAGGTAGTACAAGGTACTGCATGCGTGTCTTATTTGAGAGTTGCTGGGGAGGCTCCAGGAATGGTTTGGAAATCCCTGCTCCAGGAGCTTTTATTTTTACAGTGAATGGTTTCACTACAGTGGTTCATTATGCAGTATTGCCAAATTATTGTGCAAAACTGTACATTTCTTGTCTATTAAAGGGGTACTTCAGTGCTGGGAAGATGAATGTGTATTTAAACTGGGTCATTTATGTAGTAGAAATGTGAAATTATTTTTGAATTTGGTGCCTTCTAGACTGAGAAAATACAGAAAATGTATTTTTGGCTCATGTGAATGAAAGACAACAACTCCCAAAATGCACTTGCTTTGCTGCCCAACGAGGCCACTCCCAAAGCCACTGCTACTGGTTCACTGGATTACTTGCCCATGCTGTGACTGAAATCCCACCCCCCATGGGTGGGTTGAAAACATGCAGAACTAGCTCCTACTATTGGGTGTAGTCTTTAGCCTCTGGCCAAAAAATCCTCTGTTGACGCAAAATTTTTCGATCATTTTTCAATCATTCCGGAATATAGTACCGATTCCTACTGATACAAAGCTTAATGCTAATTGCTGAAATATCCCTTTAACACCTACAGCTACTTATATCAATGACAGAAATAAGCACAGTTAGAACAGCAAAATATGTGGGAGAGCATTGCTATATATGACAATATTGTATTGCAATAGGTAGCACAATACCGTATCAGCACATCATTTGTAATTGACATGGTTTAATGACAATATCTGGTTATGGTTACACTTACAAAATAGATGAGATGAAAATTTACCATTAATTGTACCCAGCATGTATGTAAAATGTTACCTGAGAGATGGAAAGAGAAAGAGCCCCCAAGAAGAGGAGACAAAAGACAAGAGGCAAGGAAAGAGTGCCTCAAGAAAGGAACCCAGAGCAAAACTATTATTTTATCCCTTCCTTGACCATGCGACTGAAACCCAATTGTGAGACTAACCAATCAGCAGATTACAGCTTCACCCACCATACTAAAAGTGTGACAATTAGCAAACCCTCGGTGTACACACCTCTTAGTCTACAGACCTTGATCACTATCAGCACCTCTTGTGCCTTTAAGAATTCCAAATGGAAAAGACGGTGTTGGAACAGGAAAGCAAAAGTCTTTGTTGATTTTCATTCTTACAATACTCAGCCTTTAAGGTTCAGAACAGTGTTTTAACCTTTTGTCTTGTATACCTCCACTACCACACAAATGTCAACCACAAACATGAAATATAGGCCTATTCCTTTTCATTTATAACACTGGAAATCAATAAGTAGAATAATTGATATTTGAGTGGCCATTATTACAATGATTCACATTTCAACAAAAAAAAAAGTCGGAATGTCTATTTACACAAAGTGCAAATAGTGTGCCTTGTTGGCAAGTGCTATTCACACTAACGCCTAACAATACCTGGTTGGGCCAAACAAGATTACAAAAAAGACACTTCAGTTGAGTAGTCAGTAAAGCATAAGGCATAAGGATCTTGGTTGACACGGGTTCGAAATCAGCCTTTTGCAGAGTTCGCTCTTCTGCCATCACACATCGGAAAGGCATTTACTTTGTTAAAAATGGTTCTAAACATGGAAATAAAGTGCCTAACTAAATATTTAATAATAAAAGCATTTATTGGTTAGCGTTAGGGGTAGGTGTAGGGAGGGCTTATTGTCCTATTAAGGCAGCATCCATTTAATAATTTTAATAAATATAATTTACACTGTTATTATTGCATCTTGTTAATGTACAACAATACTGAGGTGCAAATAGTATATATCTGTCAAAATAAAGTGTAAATAGCATCTAATTATTATTTACACATTCCAAAGAACTGCTACTTTTACATGGTGTAAATAGAATATATCACTATTTTCCTTCAGTAAATAACATCTACAGCTATTTGCACTTAGTGTAAATATCTATTGCGAAGAAAGTGTTATTTTCACTGAGTGTAAATAGAATCCAGTTGCTATTTACATGGTGTAAACAGAGAAACACCTACTGGCAAATTTATTGATGAAGCAAATACAGATAGGACATTTAATCATTTGTACATATTTTTAATAATTTCCCAAAATCCCTCATAAATTACTGGCCCACCACAGAGGGTTTACAACCAGATTTAGATGACATTAACACCCATGACATTTCTTACATATATCAGTTGAATCAGTAATGGCCATTCAGCTGTGCAGTCCCAATATGGAGGGTGTTGAATCACCATCAGTAAACAATTTACCATATCTGTTTGACATAATCCTTCGGTCAACAACATTCTTGACGGCTAAAAAACGGTTTGCATATATTTGTCTAACTAAATGCACATCCATATCACTCATTCCACATGATGATGTCCAAACATAAAAAAAAAAAAAAAAAAAAAAAAAAAAGTAGAGCAGCTCTTCAAACGCATTAAAAAGGAACAAAAGACCTAAATGCTTCAGATTTGGTTTCTCTAAATAACACTGTTTGATGAAGGGGCCGTGCAGCATTTAACGTGTTCATTAGTGCAGTACATTTCCCTGCAGCGTTTGGGAGTAGTTTTTATTTAATTCTTTGGTGACATAAAAGTGGTTTCACTTTGCAAATTAAACTAATTAGCAGATCCCACCTCAAAACTACAAAGAACGAGGTGTAGGGAAAGGCAGGGGTCTACTAAACAAATGTGAGTATTCTTCACAGCAATCCAAATCTATTCTGACCTGCTAGTACTTCACACACATTCTGAGAACCGTGACCTACTTCTAACTGCTAGACCAAAATTACCCATGAAGCACCAGTGAAAAATGCTTTAAGGAGAATTCTGTTTTCATGTTTATCGTGAGCAGGAGGCAACCACTCATACGCGTTTATTCTACTACAAAAACTTGGTATTGGTATTCACTTACCATCCTTAAGTTTTCTATTGCATAAGGAAGCAGTTTTAGTTTGAATGCACAAGCATGAGTAAGAAAGCAAGAAATTTCACAGCATCAAGACAGAGAATAAAGATGACTTCAAATAGAAACACTATATATGCAAATTTTTGCTAAATAAAACAATGGCAACAAAAATGAAGGTCTCCAATTTCAAATCATGGAAGAAGAAAAACAAAAACTATTACGCAGTCAAAGAAAAAGTTGAAAGCAAATGCTCAGCAAAATATTTTCCAGACCTTTTACCCCTTGATTGTTACTACAACATTTTACTCCACATGGTGGAGCTGTGATCTTAAGGTGAGACAGAGCACAAATAATAGAAGAAATAGATCCAAGTGGTTATTTAAAATCCTATAGGATGCATCAACATTTAAAACCAACAACCCTAAATTGAGACATACAACAGACTATTGTTTTTACATACAACAGGTTAACCAAAAACTAATATATACAATCATTTTATTTTTTTCTGGATGTCCCCAGGTTTTGTGAGATTTACTTCACTTCTTGGGACAAATTCCCCAAAGTATAGCCAGTCTATTAGAAGGTACATTTAAAAATTAAAATAAAACCACCAATGTAAGTGAATACAGCATTTATTTTTTCATAAATATTTAAAACAGTCAATTAACATACTAAATTTATACAAAAATTGCAGGCTCCTGTCCTGGACAATACAGCCCAAGACATTCATTACGATACGATGTATAAAATAGAAAGGTAACCAAATTTGGTCCTTCTTCACCAATAGTGCAAGATGAGATCAATGCATCGGATCCTTCAAGGACAGTTGCAGAACTTGCTGCCATTCACGCAATGTTACATGTAAAGAGTGAAAAACACATAAATATGCATTACGGATATAGCACCTAGTGTTTGTGGTAGAATTTCCTCCACAGTTCTGCTTTTTACAAATGGAGAGAAGAAAAAAAATTGCCAACACTTCATCTTATTTACTGATATAGCCAAAAAAGGAACATAAATATCTAAATATAGCAATAAAAAAATGGCAATAAAAGTGAGGTGACTGACATGAGTGAGGAGCTAAGAGGCTTCTGACTCATTCACATCTCATTAAACAGGAAGGGGAAACACATCAGTATACAGAAAAGGAGTAGAAACAGGAGCAGCCCTTAAGGCAATGACCCAGTGTTCAAACTCAAATGCCCAGTTGAGTTTATAAGGCAAGATCCAGCCCAGACTGAAACACACAGTCTGTAAAAAAACATTTTTCCTAGGGCATCAAGATAAACTTTAAGGTGTACATATATAAATATGTGTATAAAAATGTATCCAAAAGGCTGTTTTAGGTAGATTGTCACTGCTGATTGGTTAGTCACACTGCACCAGTTATTCTTTCTTGTGGTGTATGTCATTGTTGTTCTGTGGCATGGTTGTGTTTTGCAGGACTTTAGGAAGCCTTTTGCCTTTTGTGTATGCATGGTACCAGAAGTTGAGGAAGAGGAGGAGGAAGACGACGCCATACAGAGTAATGAGGTAGATGAAAATGGGGTACGGGTAAGGACACTCTTTCATGAAGTAGTACTGGCTAATATGACCGGTTACGATGACAAACTGGATCTGAGAAGAGAGAGTACAATGAAAAATACAATGTGTTAAATCTTACTCCAGTCAGTTAGGAGTAGTTCACTTTAAAATGAAATGATTTACCCCATGATTTACTCACCATCAAGCCATCCTAGATGTATATGACTTTCTTCTTTCTGATGAACACAAGCTGAGTTATTTTAAACCCTGACACTTCCAAGCTTTATAATGGCAGTGACAGGATCCATTGAGTTTGAAGCTCAAAAAAAAAAAAAAAAAAAAAAAAGTGCATCCACCCCTCATAAATGTACTCCACACGGCTCCGGGGTGGGGGTTAATAAAAGGCCTTCTGAAGCGAATCGACTGGGTTTTGTAAGAAAAATATCCATATTTATAACTTTATAAAGTAAAATATCTAGCTTCAAACTCAATGGACCCCGTCACTGACATTATAAAGTGGGAAGCGTTAGGATATTTATTAATATTACTCTGATTTTGTTCATCAGAAAGAAGAAAGTCATATGCACCTAAGATGGCTTGAGGGTGAGTAAATCATGGGCTAATTTTCATTTTAAAATGGACTACTCCTTTAAGCTGTTATGAATACCATGTCACAAGACCGGACTTTTTAAATCCAGATCTAAACCACATCCATATCATATGTGATTTAAAAATCAAATTAAAATCTGATTTTCATTGTGATTTTAAAGTCATTGCTATAGCCACCCTCACACACAGCAAAAAGTAAATGAAAAATATTGTAATACATACTAGCTGTATTGAAGTCAGATGCTTCTTCCACCATAAAAATCTTTGAAAGGAAGGGCCGAGGGCTGACAGTCCATAGTATGTATACATGATGACATGAACAACGCAGTTTAGCGGGGCGTGAAATGTCCCCAAACCACCTGCAACAAACAAAACAGATGTTCAAAAGGAAATATATCTTTTAAGTGTAATCATGCAATCATAGAAAAGATAAAAGGCATACCTGGAGAAAACCGGACTCCAAACCACCAAGTGAAAGGCATGATGGAATGATGGAAGACGTGCAGGAAGGACACCTGATTTTGCTTTTTTCTCAGCACAAAGAAGATCTGGCCAGAAAAGGCAGATAGAGACCCATTATAACCATCCATCTTTTGATCTGAACACAAGGGCAGCACTAAACGATGTATAGGTTTAAATGGAGTCTAAAATGTTTGTGATCCAATCACTCAAACAACATTTGGTTGTAGTCAGAGGTATTTTGCATTTGTACTTTCAATGAAAATCAAAAGCAACTGCCCCATTTCTATTAAAAATCACTTTAACTTAAAGGGTTAGTTCACCCAAAAATGAAAATTAGCCCATGATTTACTCACCCTCAAGTCATCCTAAGGGTGTATGATATTCTTTGTTCAGTCAAATAAAAATCGGAGTTATATTAAATCTCCTGGCTCTTCCAAGCTTTATAATGGCAGTGAATTGTTGCTCCGTTTTTGAAGACCATAAAAGTGCATCTATCCATCATATAACTGCTCCACATGGCTCATGCTTAAAAGTTTTAAATATGGATATTTTTCTTACACCAACACATCACTTCACGTCAGAAGGCCTTTATTAACCCCCCCGAGCCATGTGGAGCAGTTATATGATGGATAGATGCACTTTTATGGACTTCAAAAACAGAGCTTCACTGCCATTATGAAGCTTGGAAGAGCCAGGACATTTTTAATATAACTGTTTTTTTTTCATCTGAAAGAAGAATGTCATATAAACCTAGGATGACTTGAGGGTGAGTAAATCATGGGCTAATTTTCATTTTTGGGTGAACTAGTGCTTTAATGACAAATTAGTTAAAATTATTTTCTCTGGTAACTGACATCATGCCATGCTTTCAACAAAGCTTAAGTTGTATTGCTTCTATACAAAAAAAAACAACAAAAAAAAACAAAAAAATTCTACCATCTACTATTACTGACCGTCAGTGTATGTCAAAGATGTGAGACAGCTAGTTGCCGTTATATACACACAGCATTTAAATGGGCGTATTTGCATTTAAAAGATGTCTAATAGCCGTCTAAACACAGCCCTGACGTCTAGGCTAAAACAAGTTAATAGACATCCTACCAAAGAAATTAAACCAAACACCTTGTAATCAATTTAAGGAACCGAATGCAGGTTTTCAATCTCCTTTATAACCATATAATGGGTTATGCCATATAAAAGATTCATATTCAGCACTGCAAACCTGACTGACAACTGCATTCTGGCTAGATTCACACAGTAGCAATGCAGATTTCATGAAATCAAGGTGATATAGGAAACATCACTCACTGTGTCCAACATCTCAATGAACTTGGAGAAGTAATAGAGCCAGCAAGTCCATGCCATCTGGAAACAGAGAAATGTAGATCAAGCACAAATGCCCAACAAACTATTAAATACAAAACAAATTCCTCAGACATAAGGATTCAATAATATTAGTTGGCAATGAGGGTATCACAGGAGGTCTGAATGGTTCTGTGGAACATTTAAGTCAAGTGAAGCCAACCACATCTAAGCCAAATAGCTAAACCTGGTGCCAGGATACATGTGAAAGAAAATAAAAACAGTGCAGCAGTCCATAAAGCTTTTCACACAGCAGGTATGGCAACATTTCTTCTGTTCTCACCCTCATGGCTTGTGGCGATTGAGAGGGGTCTAACAGATCACAGCCGAATGAATATCCTGTTCCCCAGCCTGACATCACAAACTGCAAAGAAAGAATTTTTACACCTGTAAGAGGCCTCATTGAAATTCAAGAACGACAGACCAAAAGATTAAGAAATTTACCTTTGGCCATACCATTTATATGGAGATAAACTTAAGACTGCATTTACAAAAACTGAGCTGTTTTTGTAGAAAGACAAGAAAATCATGTTTATGTTAGATTTTGATTGGCACATTAAATCAGAGATATATTAAAAATGTCCTGGCTCTTCCAAGCATTATAATGGCAGTGAATTGATGGGTCATTTTTGAAGTCCATAAAAGTGCATCTATCTATCATATAACTGCTCCACACGGCTCCAGGGAGTAATAACGGCATTCTAAAGTGAAGTGATGTATTGGCGCAAGAAATTTCCATATTTAAAACTTTATAGACTAAAATACCTAGCTCCCGGCGGTCAGCGGACGCTACGTTTTGTTTTGCTCCATCATTTGCGCTTCTGCATTCATCAGTACGCATGCATCAAGGGTTACTCTTTTAGTGCAAGTGACTCACGGTCCGCTGACCGCTGGAGGTTAGTTATTTTAGTCTATAAGTTTTAAATGTGGTTATTTTTCTTACACCAATACATCACTTCGCTTCAGAATGCCTTTATTACCCCCCGGAGCCGTGTGGAGCAGCTATATGATGGATAGATGCACCTTTATGGACTTAAAAATTACCTATCAAGTCACTGCCATTATAAAGCTTGGAATAGCCAGGACATTTTTAATATAACTCTGTGTTCGTCTGAAAGAAGAATGTCATGTACACCTAGGATGACTTGAGGGTGGGTAAATCATGGGCTAATTTTAATTTTTGGGGGAACAAACCCTTTTAATACATGCACCAACAAAATGCAAAGTGAAAGTGGGATAATGGGCCTAACAAAATTATGAGTAAATTGAGTTTTACTTAAACAGTTTGTAGGTGTAAAACTAGGCATGTAAATGCACTCTGACTACTGAGCTGCAGTTCTAGAGTTTTGTAGGAAACTACACAAAATTCTGCACAATTCTTATTAGGGCTGTGCGATATTGAAGAAAAATGCGGTATGCAATACCTTTTGCGGTATGCAAAATTTGATATGGGATACGATATTGCTTTAAGTGTGTAAAATCTATTTAAATTATATTAAAATAATTATTTAAAAACTGAGAATGATACCATTTATGTGTTTCACAGTCTTTCTGGGAAAAGAAAGCATCGCTACAATTTCTGAAAGTGACCAGCAGTGTTTTAGCAAAAATTAATGTCACAAATCTGACAATATAAATTTTAACATCAATGTAAACAAACCAAAAATGTAATGCATGTATGTAAATGCAAAAAACTCTTTGCTTGACTTAACATCAAGAACAGCCAAGTAAACAAAGACACCTGAACTAGGGGTGGACGATTGTTTTTGTTATTTTAAATTTATCTTTGTTATTAAAAATAAGAACTAAAAACAGTAGTCTTCACATGAATTAAATATACACTGATACATAATAAAGCTACAAAGGTTATTCAGCCAAGAGCACCGAGTGATTTTCTCTTTTTCTTTTGTTGTTTGACAGACAGCGGCAGGTTTACTTTATCGGCAGGGTTACTGTATCGGCAGGGTGTCACTTTAAGAACTAATGCACGGATCCTATTGACACGCATTCGGTTTCTTTCCCCAACTGATATCGTTCACTTAAAGCATAACTGACTGTGTTTACATGAATACTCATCAAGACAGCCATTTTGACATAACGGTGTATGTATTTGATAGTTTGAGTGTGTAACAAGACACGAAACAGAACTGAAGGGATCACATGCTTTGAGAGAGGTGGCTCGTGCGCACGTTTCGATGTGCGTGTCAGACAGTGTGAGACTGAAAGGAGTAGTTTTTCGCAAGTTATTGCGTTTAATGACTCTTTTTAACATCAAGCAAGTCACATAAATAACAGTCGCGTGCCCAGTCTATTCTCTACTATATGCATCAACCTAAAACGTAAACTTTTTTTACAATGTTGAAGTAGCCCATTAAAATCATTCAGATATTGCGTGCCGTTGTGATATGCATATCGCGATATGTACATTTGCGATATTATGATAATTCCGATATATTGCGCAGCCCTAATTCTTAGACGAAAGACTGTCATGAGGGTGAGTAAATTCCACGTGCAACACAAAAAGCTTGTTTAGCAGAATGTCTAGGCTGATATTTTCTACAGAGTAAACATGGACTGATTCAAACCAACAATATCCAAAAGGGAAAAAAGCAACATGAAAGTGAAATTTCAGTTTGTTCAAACACTACTTTATGACTTCAGAAGATGTAGAATACAGAAAACAAAGTTAATTATGATGCCTGGTAGTATAAATCATATCCACTTTTATTGTATGGAAAGGAGCTGCTTCAGACATTCTGCAAAACGTCTTTTGTGAGCCACAGAAGACAGACAATTATATAAGTGTGGAACAACTTGAGGAAGAGTAAACTGTCATTTTTTGAGTGAACTGAGCTGCAAGTAAACTAACCACCCATTAATGCTTTATGTGTGACCAGCATGAAAAACAATGAAATGGTTTGCCTGCTAACAAACAGAATGAGATTTACCTCGTAACACATGTAAAGAGAATAAGCCACAACGCTGAAATTATAGATGACGAGGACCTGCTTCAGATTAAACGGTTTCCTGTTCTCCATTATCCTGGGCCCCAGTGACGTCACAAAGTAGATGTAAAATAAAATAATAACCGTTTGTGGGATAGGAGAGGGCATGAGCAGCCAATCTTTTGTCCTGGGGTCTGAAATCACAGCACAAGAATATTTTGCACATGTAACGTCTCCATGCACAGTAACATTGTAACTGCATTAGGTTGTGCATTAATCCATGTTTGACATTGCGGTTGTTGTGCACCATAATTCTGAGATCAATAAATTACACTGATGCTTGAGAAACTGACGTTTCAACAATCTCAGTAACAGAATCAGTCAAGGTCTAATAAATAGGTAATTGGATTAAACATGCACTGAAATAATGATTTTAAACAGGGTGAACCAAGTATACCAACCACGTTTTCAGCAACATTGGGACAAATACTTCCGGAACCATTAATTTTTTCCATAGGGATTTTTTTTTTTTTTATATTCGTTAGTGTGTTATAAGCCATGAACCAACCATTGTTTTTAAAAAAAAATTTAAGAAACTTAACAGAAACTTAAAGGTGCACTGTGTAAATTTTAGCGGCATCTAGCAGCGAGGTTGTGAATTGCAACCATCTACCGCTCACCCCTCCCTTTCGAAGCACAGAGAGAAGCTATGGTGGCCGACATATGACAAAAATGTCATCGTCTGAGACAGCAGAGAGTAGCTAGCGCTCTGTAGAGAAGTTTGTCTGTTTAGGGCTACTGTAGAAACATGATGTAAGGGGACCCACTGTGTATGTAGATAGAAATGGCTCATTCTAAGGTAATAAAAACATAAAAGTTCATTATGTAAGGTCTTTATACACCACTGACAACATAGTTATGTATATTATATTGCATTTATGTCAATAGATCCTCATAAATACTACATGCACCTTTAAAATGGTTTTAAATATGTCGATTAGGTGGGCTATATAAAAACAATTTTATGTACGTAGCAAAATATGTAAAATATATATAAATATGTATATATATATATATATATATATATAATAATATAGTGATATATTTAAAACAAATTAAGTAGCTTAAGAGTGAGGAAGACTCAGTGTGCAGTGCTTCATGGAAGTGTGTGGGCACTAAAAAGTACTTTTGGCATGATTTTCCTGTCACTATTCTCTGATTGGTGGAGATTTATTTTAGAATCATGGGTAATGCAGTTTTTCACAAGTAACTTAACTGTTAAACGTGATAATCCAGAAAAATGCAGGCTGATGGCTTCAACAAAAGCATATACCATCAATTAGCAACCTAGTAAGCTCACATGATAAATTATCGTCCAAAATCAATTCCTTTTTAGAACCTGACTGTTGCAGGTCATACATTGATGTTTTGTTTTTCTAAATGCCAGAAACCTTCTTACCTGCATTTTCGATCAACTTGATCCATTTGTCATACAAGTGTTCAGCTGTGGATGTGAGGTCACAGAATGCCATCACCGCCAATGATCAAAGCCTAAAGTCACAAACACAGAGTAAAAGGGTCAGAACCCTCAATGACCAACTACTGTAAACTGTACCATTTTTATCCTTTACAAATTTCATTTAGCCTTGTGAATTCATGAGTTTCTCATTATTAAGGAAGAACAAGTATACTTAAATGACAAACTGTTTTTAAAGTGACAACAGTTGTTTTTGCATGTAATTTTTCACCACTAGAGGTCGCTTATTCAAAACAAAGGCTTAGCTTGATGTTGCCTTGATTTGGCAGAGCTTTTATAATGCCGCAGCCAACCGCTTCCGCTGCTTCCGGTCACGCGTATGTGGGGTAACGCAGCGCTGTTTTATCATATTAGATTAATTATTTGAGTGTGTTCAAAGTTATGTTATAATGCAACAGTAAGCTAGATCGATATTAGGCATGGAAAAACATGGTACTCGCGGTAAATCAAGAAGTTTATATAACAATGATTAGTTTTCGGTCGATGAATGTACACAAACAGATGCTGACCTGTCTAATAAAACACATAGTATATTAAAGCTTCTTTGGTGTTTCCATGGTTTCTACAAAATAAAACCAGAAATCAAGGGTAACGCGGGTATGACGTGATTTATAGGCGATGCACGGACATGGCCCATGTCCTGATTAAAATTGCTTATTTCTCTGGATTTAAACATTCTTGGAAACATTTGGGATAATAAAAGTACACGTCAACAAAATATATAAAATATTTTTGATATTTTGATCAAAAAAAAATATATATATATATATTACATATTGTGCCTTTAATGCATTTAAAAGAAGCCAATCCCAAAACTAAGTTAACTACGTCAAGTCTGGCACAGTCACATTCTATCAAACATTTAACTTGGAACGCCACATGTTATTCAGAGAATCAGACTGAATTTATAATTGAACAATCTTGAATTACACCTTCACAGCTGTTCCCTTCTAGACAGTATGACATGATGTGGAACCTAAATGTTGCAAAAAATAATGCAAGAATGGCTTATTTATGGTGGCAGCATGAAAGGTTGTATTGTGCTTAGAAAACACAAGAAGTTTAAATCAGCAGTTGGACCATCCTCCATTCTCTCCAGCAAACTCAGAGCAAACAAGAGGGTGAGTGTTGGGACACAATGGTCAGCAGTCAGTGTACATTAAGGACACAGAAGCCAGGACAGCCCATAACATCATGGGGGTGGATAAACGAAGAAATGCAGAGCTGGAGAACAATGTACAGTAATACACCACATAACGGATCAACTCAGAGATGCATACAGTGGAGACACTCGGTTGTTCTTGATACCATTAGCAGAAGTGTATTTTTAAATTTCATTATTCTGTAAAAAACGTACACGTCTGTGGCTGTGTATTAGGGGTGTACACTTTCATTCATTAAAGAATAGTTCACCCAAACATTACTCGCCCTCAAGTTGTTCCAAACCTGTATGAAATTCTTTCTTCTGCTGAACACAAAAGATGACATTTTGAAGAATGCCGATAACCAAACAGTTTATTGACCTCATTGACTTCCATAGTACTCCCCCTCCCCCTCATCTACTGTTTGGTTACCCATATTCTTCAAAATGTCATCTTTTGTGTTCAGAAGAAAGAAAGAAAGTTAAGAGGGAGTAACTGACAGAATTGTCATTTTTGGTGAATTATCCCTTTAAGGACAAATTAGATGAAGAATAATTGAGAAGTGCTGAAATTGCAAAAATGACTTGGATACTTCAAAGATTCACATTGTTTATGGATTTACAAGTATAATTCAAAGCTATAGCAAATTAAAAACCAAACTAATTATTTGTATTTAATGTCTGAAAATAAATAAAATATTGGTTATACTGATATAAAAAATAAATAAATAATAAAAATGGGAAAAAATTAATTAATTTTTCAGCTGCATATAAAATAAGAGAATTTAACTACAATATATTTTATATTTATTTATTTATTTATTTATTTTTATTTATTATTATTAAAAGTGTAGTACCTAAAATGTGCATCATTGTTGGTGAGGGTGTATATCAGCAATTAAATTGATACATAAATACAACATTATCACTTGGACGACATACATAACACTTAAATAATTAGGTTAAAAACAGGTTACTTTAAGCTGAATAGCCCATAAATTTATATTTATATTATATATATATATATATATATATATATATATATATATATATATATATATATATATATATATATATATATATATATATATATATATATATATATATATATATACATATACACACACACACATATACACACACATATCTATATGCCATTGAGATGACTTGGAAAAAGTGTCCCAATCCCTGAATTCACCCTATATGAACTCAGTCGTCGTTCTGGTGAAGCATCAACCCAAGCGTTCTTTTCATCCCTCCAGCAGTTCAATGTTTGAGGAGAAACTAATCAAACATGTGTTTCAGGGTATACTGGTCCAATTACCTGAAAAGGGCTGCCCGCCTAGATACTGTAATCTTTAATACAAGCCTCGACACGTCTGTTGCCATGAGACAGACTGGTTGCAGGTGTAAGAGGAACAACTGGGCTCTTGACAGCTGAACTGGAAAGCCCAATACTAGCAAAACCCAACATAATATCTCAAGTTTTGTTTACGTGTATGGGATAAGCTCTGTTGCCTTTTTAATTTATTTAATGACATTTCAGAGAAGAAGAAGAAGAAGAAGAAGAAGAAGAAAAAACACACACACACACACACACACACACGTATTTCGGAGACGCCACCTGAGCTCTATTAAACTAGATCCTTTAGTAATATTGTAACATACCCAAACCATAAACAGTATGACGTCAACCCAAAAATAAATATAGTGTACTAATTAAGAGACTCAAAATACTGAGAGGAAAACTGTAACTCACCTTCAAGGTTTTAACAATTTCCTCATCAGTACAAGTTCACATTTACGTAGGTGCAGGTGCGCGTCTTACCGTGACTAAACAGACGAAAGTTCAGATATGTATTTCCACGCAGACCTCGAGGTCCTCCCGCTCTGCTTTCAGCAGGACCCTCGTCTTCTGCCTCTCGGCCAGGTAAAGTAGTTTAAAAAGTAAAATCTAATGGTTTGACCACACAACCTCCATCAATTAATCTTAAAGACGCGCGAGTTCCGTCTTCATTGCAATGAGCGAGCGCCGGTGGGCGGAGACGTTCACCTGATTCTGAGACTGAGAGCTCTGATTGGTCAAATGTCGCATCAGGACTTGTAATACCCCCACGCTATAGGCTGCGTGATTCTCATCTAATAGAGACATTTATAAGGACAAAAGTATAGCGTCAAATAATTATGACAGTTAATGATGCCACAATAATGATTTATAAAATGTCTTAAGAGCTCCTTAACATTAAAAATTATATAACGAGTCAGCATGAATATTTTCTCTTACTACATTCATTGTTTAATTAAAACACACACACACACACACACACACACACACACACACACACACACAATTAAAGAATACAAAACAAAAAAAAACAGTTCATTGATCATCCCACAAAAGTAAAAACAAATATGTTTAGCAAAATCACAAAGCATTATTTTGTACATAAATATAATTTTTTTTTAAATTGGGAAATTAAATTAAAACTCTTTGGTTCTAATGATATGATAACTTGTATTGTTCACATCCAGGTTAAAGGCAAATCCTACAGAAGTGAAGCTCAAGACAAGCATAAGACAATGAAAAATGTAAAATCCACAGACAAATCAGCAGGTGACAACCAATGCAAATACTCGACACCCATGAGACTTTATGTACGGTGACTTTATATGCACCCATTGATGCAGTACACAACTGTATAAATTAAGAGCACTTTGACCTCTGAAGGAATGTATATAGTGGTTTATTTGGGTAATAAAAAAATGGTTGCTGGGCTCCTTGTTCTTTCAGTCTTCATCGCTGCTCCAGGCGTCTTCGAAAGCAGGATTGACTGCAGCTTGTGTTCCACCCTGTGAAAATATGCATCCAGAATATCCTGAAATGTTTGAGCATTATGAAAGTCACCATGACATCAAAATGGACAATTCTTGTTTTTTATGGCATATTGCAGGATTTATTATAAATTATTTATCCATGGACATCAATATAATTTTTTTAATTCATATGCCCTCATAATCTTTAATTTGGCACATTGCTAAAAATGTATATCTTTTCCAAATACATTGCTAAAAAGAAAAAAATGATATCACTAAGCCATGTAATAGTTAATATCTAAGTGTGTATCAATGATTGTACAATGCAATTATTTAAATGTGTGCCAGATTTTTTGTCAGAAAAACTGGTAGAGCAGGATGTTAAACTCGGCGCCTGATAAACTACAAGCCATCAAGATGCCCAACTCAAGCTAACGTGTATATCTCACACACAACATCACTGACACTGAAAATATGCCATAATGGACTTAGTGTTTGTCAGGTTATCTGATCTAATCTATTGGCTGGGGGATGTGAGCACGGTCGAAATATGTGTTTGCGTGAGCACATATTTAGACTCACTTTCTGCCCCACCTAATCCAACCGTCACAGGACATTGTAGTAGTGGTTAAAGCATACCATGAATCAACCTAATCTTGTCTGGACAAGAGTCAAAGAAATTATCCAATGTTTCATATAAAAAAATATGACCTGTTTCATATTAATTTACCTGTTTAGAGTTGGTTTCTTCATCCTCAATGTCAGGCTGTCTTAGCACTGGGACCCAGGCCAGGATGTTACAGTCTTTACCTCCACTGTACAGCTCCTATTGATGCACAAATGAGTCAATGCAAATCTCATTAAATGATTGTGAGAACGCTTGTAGTCTGATTAGTAAAGACCCAATTACTAAGCAAATAATCAGGAACAACATTACCTGAAAATCTGGGTGGAACTCACAACAGTCTACATTATTATAATGTCCTCTCAACATAGTGATCAGCTCTCCCGAGTGAAGCCCGTACACTGCTACCGAAGTGCCACAAGGCACAAAAACAAACTCCGGACTGCAGCCCCTCGATACGGTAAACTTGAGGCCTTTGCGGCTCTCATTCACGACTTTCCCATAGTTCACCTGTTGATGAGAATTAAGGATTTCTGAGCCGTTCTATGGATTAAAATGACAAATATCTAAAGATATCAGTGAAATTAACAACTGAACAATTCAGCAAAAATGTGCATCAACCATTTTTAAACAAACATATTTCTTGTCACTAACAAAGGTGTTAAAACAAACAAAAAAAACAGTGACGTCAAATGATCGTATCTTATACTCAACTAAGAGGTCTGGCAGCATTCTCTCTCAGCTGCTAGTGGAATAACAAACTCTTTATCACTCATTATCACTCATGATAGAAGACTAAAGAGCCGGTTCACACAGAACAGAAAAAACGCGAGAGATGAAGGTCAGTAGAACGGAAAAAAAGCACAAGGTCTAGAGATGCAGGTTTTTTTTTGTTTTTTTTTTTAACTTATTTTAACTTGTTGTTTTTATAATGCTGTGTCATGTGTAAGGCACGAGACATGAGTGCAACGGTTAACGTGTTTACATTAAAAAACTATGGAAAAGTAGAGCAATGGAATAAAAAAAACATGTGTTATGTGTGAATGGTCCCTAATTCTGCTACATACATAACATTTCTGACCACATTTTTTACAAAACAGGTATTAGGTATTAGGTGTTAAGTTCTTCAAACAGCCCTCATTGCTACTCACTAATGTGTTTTCCCCTGTGGCACTATTCCACAGGTGCATACGATCATCTGTACCAGTAGTCAGGAGATGGAGTCCGTCAGCTGTGAAGCACAATCCGTTTGCTCGCCCATTGTGTGCTGTGTTCACTGGAAGAAAAGTATAATTTTATATTAAAGATTGTTACATTTTATATTATATTCAAGACTGAGACTAAATCCAGAAGAACTGCAGCAATGTCTCAAACATGCTTGAAGAAACCTACCTGTAAAGCTACAGTACTGTGAAAAGTTTTGAAAAGATGCTTTCAAAATTAATGTCATAAAAATTGTATTTATCCATTAACAAAAGATATTAATAATTGGCTTAAAACCATTCTTTTGTGTGAAAATTCTAACGTGCATAAGACTTTTGCCCAGTATTTATATACATGAAGACTTCAGATGCAAAAGCCTCTAAGTCCGTCTGATGTTTTTCTTTAAAATAAGCATTTTTGTCAGGCTCCTATGTATAGGTTTCTACCTAATACCGGTACTTCTGAATGGGCTGAGGCTGGGATTTACTGGGTTTGAAGTGAAAGTATTTTATGAACTTATACTGTATGCAGAGAGCATTCACTCTCATATCTCATTTTTGACCGAAGTGGCTTTTAGAGGCTTTTGCATCTGAACTCTTCATATATAAATTTAGTACTTGGATATACACTCACCTAAAGGATTATTAGGAACACCTGTTCAATTTCTCATTAATGCAATTATCTAATCAACCAACCACTTGGCAGTTACTTCAATGCATTTAGGGGTGTGGTCCTGGTCAAGACAATCTCCTGAACTCCAAACTGAATGTCAGAATGGGAAAGAAAGGTGATTTAAGCAATTTTGAGCGTGGCATGGTTGTTGGTCCCAGGCAGGCCGGTCTGAGTATTTCACAATCTGCTCAGTTACTGGGATTTTCACACACAACCATTTCTAGGGTTTACAAAGAATGGTGTGAAAAGGAAAAACATCCAGTATCACGGCAGTCCTGTGGCGAAAATGCCTTGTTGATGCTAGAGGTCAGAGGAGAATGGGCCGACTGATTCAAGCTGATAGAAGAGCAACTTTGACTGAAATAACCACTCGTTACAACCGAGGTATGCAGCAAAGCATTTGTGAAGCCACAACACACACAACCTTGAGGCGGATGGACAACAACAGCAGAAGACCCCACCGGGTACCACTCATCTCCACTACAAATAGGAAAAAGAGGCTACAATTTGCACAAGCTCACCAAAATTGGACAGTTGAAGACTGGAAAAATGTTGCCTGGTCTGATGAGTCTCAATTTCTGTTGAGACATTCAGATGGCAGAGTCAGAATTTGGCATAAACAGAATGAGAACATGGATCCATCATGCCTTGTTACCACTGTGCAGGCTGCCGGTGGTGGTGGTGTAATGGTGTGGGGGATGTTTTCTTGGCACACTTTAGGCCCCTTAGTGCCAATTGGGCATCGTTTAAATGCCACAGCCTACCTGAGCATTGTTTCTGACCATGTCCATCCCTTTATGACCACCATGTACCCATTCCCTGATGGCTACTTCCAGCAGGATAATGCACCATGTCACAAAGCTCGAATCATTTCAAATTGGTTTCTTGAACATGACAATGAGTTCACTGTACTAAAATGGCCCCCACAGTCACCAGATCTCAACCCAATAGAGCATCTTTGGGATGTGGTGGAATGGGAGCTTCGTGCCCTGGATGTGCATCCCACAAATCTCCATCAACTGCAAGATTGCTATCCTATCAATATGGGCCAACATTTCTAAAGAATGCTTTCAGCACCTTGTTAAATCAATGCCATGTAGAATTAAGGCAGTTCTGAAGGCGAAAGGGGGTCAAACACAGTATTAGTATGGTGTTCCTAATAATCCTTTAGGTGAGTGTGTATATTCTTTAGAAATGTTAGCCCATATTGATAGGATAGCATCTTGCAGTTGATGGAGATCTATTGGGTTGAGATCTAGTGACTGTGGGGGCCATTTTAGTACAGTGAACTAATTTGTCATGTTCAAGAAACCAATTTGAAATGATTCGAGCTTTGTGACATGGTGCATTATCCTGCTGGAAGTAGCCATCAGAGAATGGGTACATGGTGGTCATAAAGGGATGGACATGGTCAGAAACAATGCTCAGGTAGGCCGTGGCATTTAAACAATGCCCAATTGGCACTAAGGGGCCTAAAGTGTGCCAAGAAAATATCCCCCACACCATTACACCACCACCACCAACCTGCACAATGGTAACAAGGCATGATGGATTCATGTTCTCATTATGTTTACGCCAAACTCTGACTCTACCATCTGAATGTCTCTGAATGTCTCAACAGAAATCGAGACTCATCAGACCAGGCAACATTTTTCCAGTCTTCAACTGTCCAATTTTGGTGAGCTCGTGCAAATTGTAGCCTCTTTTTCCTATTTGTAGTGGAGATGAGTGGTACCCGGTGGGGTCTTCTGCTGTTGTAGCCCATCCGCCTCAAGGTTGTGCGTGTTGTGGCTTCACAAATGCTTTGCTGCATACCTCGGTAACGAGTGGTTATTTCAGTCAAAGTTGCTCTTCTATCAGCTTGAATCAGTCGGCCCATTCTCCTCTGACCTCTAGCATCAACAAGGCATTTTCGCCCACAGGACTGCCGCATACTGGATGTTTTTCCCTTTTCACACCATTCTTTGTAAACCCTAGAAATGGTTGTGCGTGAAAATCCCAGTAACTGAGCAGATTGTGAAATACTCAGACCGGCCCGTCTGGCACCAACAACCATGCCACGCTCAAAATTGCTTAAATCACCTTTCTTTCCCATTCTGACATTCAGTTTGGCGTTCAGGAGATTGTCTTGACCAGGACCACACCCCTAAATGCATTGAAGCAACTGCCATGTGATTGGTTGATTAGATTATTGCATTAATGAGAAATTGAACAGGTGTTCCTAATAATCCTTTAGGTGAGTGTATATGTGTGTGTGTGTGTATTACACATACATACACACAAAAATGTATATTATATCATTTATATATAGTTTAATATTAATTATTATATATTAAATACTATTCATTTATATTATATATTATCATGGTATATACATACATACACAGTACTGTGCAAAAGTCTTAGGCTCGCTAGTATTTTTACACACAAAAAGTGGGTTTAAGTCAGTTATTTATATTTTTTGCTGTAGTGTGTCAGTAGGAATTATCAGTTTACATTTATAAATTAATTGCCATTTAATTTTAATAATCCAGTGAGATTTTTGTATGCATAAAGAGTCCACATGGAGATCTGATCTCATCTTCATTGAGTCTGTCTGTGATTACATGAAGAAACATAAAAAACTGAGATGAAAACTGACTAAATCCAGAAGAACTGTGGCAACATCTCCAAGACACCTGAAGAAACCTTCCTGCGGGCTACATGAATGGGTGTAGGAATAGAAGCAGGTGACAAAAGCCGTTTTAAACACAAAGGGTGGTCACCCCAAATATCGATTTGATTTAGTTAATAGAAGTTAATTCATAAATAAAAGCTATTTATGTTATTATTTTTGACAGCATTCTCACATTCTGAAAGCATTAATTTAAAGCACACTTTATTACAATTAATTGCAAAATGAATGTTTGGAAATGTAAACTGATATTTCCTACTGCACACTACAGTAAAAGATTTAAATAACTGGCTTAAAAAAATTTTGTGTGTGAAAATACCAACGTGCCTAAGACTTTTGCACAATACTGTATATAAATTATATTTAATATATAATAATTAATATTAAACTATATATAAATTGTATAATATTAATTGTTGTGTGTGTGTGTATAAACATTTATTTATACAGTATATATGTTAGTCACAATTAATAAGTAACAATCAAACAAGTTTATAAAGTATATAAAGAGCTTTTGTCTGATGTAGCAATATGAGCTGTCAGTGTTTTTTTCACACAGAGATTATTGCTCATTTTAATTTCCGCTTGCTGCACTCAGCGCTATGGCAAGTGTCTGGTATCTCTGAAGAATTTATCATCTGAACTTACTATAAAATTACATATCACTTTTTATACACTCTTCAAGTAGCAATATTCTGTCATGCATAAGTGCATTTTCTAGAATGCACACAATAAACAAAATATTTTCACTAAACAATTCTCAAATAGTTTTCAGTTCAAATGTAACTGATTACAATAGATTGCAGTCAATTTTCCAAAGAGTATAGTGTAAAGATTAAACCACAATTATCCTCATCATGAGGCTTGATGAAACATGCTAAGTGTGATTTCACCTGCTTCAGACGAGGCCTTGGATTTGTCCCCATTGTGCTGGTCCAAAGTAAAAGACTTCCCGAGGCTCTTCTCACATCCCAGACGTGGACCTTACTGTCAGTGCTGCAATGCAAATTAATGCAAAATGAACAAGGATATAATCTCTTATAGATGGTCAGGTCAGATTTAGAACTGCCCTTTAAACCAGTAAGATCCCTTTGTTCAGGTAATGCAAACACTTCATCAGTCCTATGCACTTCTTAAACAGGCAATCTTTAGACATCTCATTTGGGAAATAGGATACGGTAAGAAAAATCTAAATAGATGCCAAAATGTGTGCATTTCTTCCAACAATATTTTATTTTCCATAGAACTTAATGTGTTAGAGATTCTTGGATCATATTTTGATCTAATTTTCTGCAGTTTACTAGAAAAAGATTTGGCAAAAAATAAACAAGTCTTCGCTCTATATTCTTAATTGTTTTCCAGACAGGAAGGACAGTTTCAAACCCTATTGGCTAATTATCTCACTTTCATTCACTCACATTACACAAACAGCAAGTGAGTGCTGAATCTATTGAGAAGACTGATGACAATTATGAATTTAAAACTGCATGCGAGTTGACTATAGAACAAGTAAAATATATAAAGGCTTCAAATAACTAAAGAATCCACAACGGATAAAAAAATAAAAAAACAGCATCAAATAACACAGGATGTGGCTGTTTCTTGCTACGGTACTCCTCAGCAAAGGAAAGGTGAGTGCATTAAAATTTGTGCTGGTGTGGAAGTGCTTACCTGGCGGTGGCCAGGATGTGCTCATATCGTGGAGACCATCTCACTGAGAGGACCTCGCCCCTGTGACCTGCCAGGGAAAACTTGTTTCATGATAACTGGCACTTCAATTAACTCTGAAAGTTAATATACACTACCGTTCCAAAGTTTGGGTTCAGTAAGATTTTGAGAATACTTTTATTCAGCAAGTATGCATTAAATGAATCAAAAGTGACAGTACAAAGGGTTTATAATGCTACAAAATGCAGAATTTTCTATTCATCAAAGAATGGTTTCCTCAAAAAGCACAACTGTGTTCAACACTGATAATTATAAGAAATGTTTCTTGAGCACCAAATCAACATATTAGAATAATTTCTGACCAGAAAAATCAGGGAAAATTCTAAGGCAAAATAACTGCTAATATGGTCACGATTCAATAACCCAAGTCTGTTCAAAATACTTGAGTTTTTGGCTTTTAAAGGAGTACAATATCCCTCCACCAGGGCTGTCTCCATTCAGAAACAACAGGCATTACTCACCCTGTAGGATGTGGATGCGCGACCCAGACTTCAGATCACAAAGCTGCACTTTAGGGTCTTTGGTACCAACTGCCAACACAGAGTACAATAGAGCTGAGTGAGAAGAACAACAAAACAGCTCAGACGCACTGTTGTTGTAGGAGTTTAGAGCCCATGGCATGGGTTAAGTGTTCCAGACAAATAATAATGGCACAATATTTTTATAGGATTGATTTAAATAAGATTTATGAACTACAATACAAATTACAAGCTTTTTAGAAATATATAAAATGTGATCTTTAAAACGCTTCTTATTATAAAGCTGCAGGGATAAGTATGTGAAGAGAATAAACAGACAAATACAGTCTACTAACATAATAAAGCATAATCAAATATTTTGATGATCTCCTGTAACTGGAGTCCAGTGAGACTCACATTGAGACAAAATTAGAAGTGTTAGTCAGAACTACCTGGCCTTATAAAAACTTCTGAGCTTTCTGTTTGTAAGAAGAACTGCCTGATGTGAACCATTCATCAAACAGAAGAGATCTCAGAACACCCAAGACGAATAATCGTTGACTGGCATAAAGCTGGACACGGCTGCACAATTCTGTAAAAGTGTTGATGTCACACTTGATCTAAATTAGCTTGCAACTATTTACTCAATTTATTTATACACAAATAAACCGATCATGCGTGATATAAAAGTATGTTTGAGGGCAGATCCTAACTAATATGAGATTATAGAAACGATTTTATTTGATGGATATTTAAACTCAACATTTCACTGCGTACTGCACTATGGAAGATTAATAAGAAAAAGATTCCCTAAAATCAGCATGTTTTTTTTTCTAAAAAGATTGAGGTGGGGAAAAATTAAATGAGTTCATTGAAAAAGAATGTGTGAAAGAAAGAAGAGACTGAGACAAAGGGACATTAAGGTGTTCATAACCTGTCAATCCAGATTAGGCAATAAGTGCCTGGATTCCTCACTTCACCTATCTAAAGCAGGAAATGTTTCCCCATCTAACCATTGAAAAAATGTTCCACTTTAACCAAAAGTATATTCTAGAGCAGATAGGAGTATCCATCTAAAACATGATATGAGCATCCATCTAAGATGTACAAGCTGCTCTAGGAACTCTAGATTATGAATAAGTGCTGAAAGACACAAAAGAATGACATAAAAGGGTAATGAGTGCTCAGAAGTTTAAAAAAGGGTTCCCACTCTTTCATGAACACCAGATTCAAGGACTTTCAAGGACTTTTTAAAGCACCTTTTATTTTATATCAAGCACAATACATACGATAAAGGTGGGTTTGTTACTGCCAATCTGGACGGTATCAAAGAGCTACTGAACCTGTATTTATCACTGCAGTAACGCTCAAGAGAGGGAGCGAGTTTTAACGAGAGATGCAGTTTGCAGCTCTATTATTCCTGCTTTTAACATTTACACACTGGTTTTAGTCACCACACTTGGTTTATTTTTTTTTTTTTAAATCATTACTTAATTAAAACATTAAAATAATAATTACATACATGAATTTTCCAATTAAAATGAAAAGATATGGACAAGTTAATAAGTTAACCTGTACATAGTACCTTTTAAAAATCTATTTTAAGACTTGCACAAGGTGAGATCAGTGTTTATTGAATTTATCCTAAACCATAAAATGACTGGGAATAAACCTGACTTAAACAACATTGCAGTTGAGATAATTTGACAAAAACAAGTTTTATAAAAACCTTCACATTTCAGCCTTTAAGCCATTTAAGAAAAGGCAAGAATCAAAATTATAAGAGATTATATGTATTAATCTAAAATATGATTATACTTAATATTCTAGATATCTTATTATTCTAAATTTTTTAAAGCACATTAGCTTTTCATCAATCCACCTGTTAACATTTACAACTCTGTGTGTAAGCTAAAATTATGGGTTAATATGCATTAGTCTGAAGAAACCAACTGATGTGCTGGAAATGCAACTCTTTGACAGTAGTATAGATGGTGCTTATGGAACAGCAGAAATATATTGGTTTCCCCGGTAACCTCTGTAAACAAAGGAGTGCTGCGCTTATAAACACTACTTTATTAAGCGTTATTCATTGGAACTTTGATAAACCCATTTTTATGTAGCTCAACACTGAGCCAAGCATCACTGAATTTGCACTTCCCCGGCACTAAGCTAGTTAAAAAGCTCCACGTTATGTGCTCATTATGCAGAGCTGCCTGCACGTGATCACGATTCATCCGCTCACGCAGCATTTTTTCAGGTTTTTCCCGCTTCCTCCCCTATCAGTAGCGCTGTTTTTTTTTTCTGGCTTTGGCAGCGCATAAAGGCCAATTTTTGTAATAGCACCATGTTACTCTAACAAAAATGTATTTAGTGCTTAATTCAAGCTCTTTCAAGGACCTATGTTGGTTTTCAAGTACTTTCCAGTCCTTGAATCCATGTGTCTGAAATTCAAGGACTTTCAAGTACTTTCAAGAAGTGTGGGAACCCTGTTAAAAGAATGGCCACATGCAGAAGGTTTGGTCAGAGAACACACCTGCTACAAGACTGTGCTTCCTGGCTATAGGAGACATGTGATGACAGTAGACATTACCATCGAACTGGAACTCCTCAGCTGGCTGAACAAAACACAATCAAGATTAATAAAATAAAGATTAAGATTAAGTAATACAGCATTTTCAACACCATACAGAGTTTTAAAAGGAATGGAATGCCATTTAGCAACACAAGTCATCCAGCTTTTATTAATATGATATGCAAACAGTGTCTTATAACAGCCATCAAGATAACGCACAGAGTAACGTTAACATTAATGAAATAAAATAATGTGAATCTAAGTGATCAAACATAACTGTAACAAAGTTCACATAAACCTCCCATGATTCCACGCTCATTCACGGCGTCATCAAGCTACGCCTTTGTTATTGTTTTAACTAAGCAACTTTTCCCTACTGTGCCTTTAAGGGAGCACTTAGAAAGTATTGAATGTTGCTTAGGCACCATTCTTGAACATCAGTTACAATGCAAATACCAGACGCAGGGCCAATAGATAAGGGACATTTGACACCACAGAAAAGCCTTTATTTGAGCAGACCGGTAGTTCCACAACGGCTTCTGTGAAACATCTGTGAAAAAAACTATGGGAACTTTGTTTGCGGACTGAGTAAAAGCAGGTGGTCATATATACTTTAGATTAGATTTGATTCAGCTTTATTGTTGTTGTGCTGTGTACAGAGCTAATGAAATACAGACCGTATACAGCCCCGATTCCAAAAAAAGTTGGGACACTGTACAAATTGTGAATAAAAACAGAATGCAATGATATGGAAGTTTCAAATTTCAATATTTTATTCAGAATACAACATAGATGACATATCAAATGTTTAAACTGAAAAAATGTATAATTGTAAGGGAAAAATAAGTTGATTTTAAATTTCATGGCATCAACACATCTCAAAAAAGTTGGGACAAGGCCATGTTTCCCACTGTGTGGCATCCCCTCTTCTTTTTATAAGTCTGCAAACGTCTGGGGACTGAGGAGACAAGTTGCTCAAGTTTAGGAATAGGAATGTTGTCCCATTCTTGTCTAATACAGGCTTCTAGTTGCTCAACTGTCTTAGGTCTTCTTTCTCGCATCTCCCTCTTTATGATGCGCCAAATGTTTTCTATGGGTGAAAGATCTGGACTGCAGGCTGGCCATTTCAGTACCCGGATCCTTCTTCTACGCAGCCATGATGTTGTAATTGATGCAGTATGTGGTCTGGCATTGTCATGTTGGAAAATACAAGGTCTTCCCTGAAAGAGACGACGTCTGGATGGGAGCATATGTTGTTCTAGAACTTGGATATACCTTTCAGCATTGGTGCCTTTCCAGATGTGTAAGATGCCCATGCCACACACACTCATGCAACCCCATACCATCAGAGATGCAGGCTTCTGAACTGAGCACTGATAACAACTTGGGTTGTCCTTGTCCTCTTTAGTCTGGATGACATGGTGTCCCAGTTTTCCAAAAAGAACTTCAAATTTTGATTCGTCTGACCACAGAACAGTTTTCCACTTTGCCACGGTCCATTTTAAATGAGCCTTGGCCCAGAGAAAACGCCTGCTCTTCTGGATCATGTTTAGATATGGCTTCTTTTTTGACCTATAGAGTTTTAGCCGGCGACGGCGAATGGCACGATGGATTGTGTTCACCGACAGTGTTTTCTGGAAGTATTCCTGAGCCCATGTTGTGATTTCCATTACAGTAGCATTCCTGTATGTGATGCAGTGCCGTCTAAGGGCCGAAGATCACAGGCATCCAGTATGGTTTTCCGGCCTTGACCCTTACACACAGAGATTGTTCCAGATTCTCTGAATCTTTGGATATTATGCACTGTAGATTATGATAACTTCAAACTCGTTTTTCTCTGAGAAACTCCTTTCTGATATTGCTCCACTATTTTTGGCCACAGCATTGGGGGAATTTTTATACCCAATCATGTTGCCAATTGACCTAATAAGTTGCAAATTGGTCCTCCAGCTGTTCCTTATATGTACATTTAACTTTTCCGGCCTCTTATTGCTTCCTGTCCAAACTTTTTTGGAATGTGTAGCTCTCATGAAATCCAAAATGAGCCAATATTTGGCATGACCTTTTAAAATGTCACACTTTCAACATTTGATATGTTATTTATATTCTATTGTGAATAAAATATAAGTTTTAGAGATTTGTAAATTATTGCATTCCTTTTTTATTCACAATTTGTACAGTGTCCCAACTTTTTTGGAATCGGGTATGTACACTCACCTAAAGGATTATTAGGAACACCATACTAATACTGTGTTTGACCATTTACCATTTTAGTACAATATATAGGGTGAATTCAGGGTGATTGGGACACTTTTTCCAAAGCCATCTCAATGGCAAAAAGTCTCCAATCACCCTGAATTCACCCTAGTAATATATATACATACATACATACATACATACACACACGTATATTATGTAAACACACACATACAGTATATATATATAAACATACACACACACACACACACACACACACACACACACACACACATAAATTCTTAACCCCAAAAAAGAAGAGAAATGTGGTTTTTGTTGGAGGATGTACACACACCTTCAGAGTTTCTGTGTCCCAAACTTTCATGGTTTTGTCAAATGAGCTGGACACAAACATACCAGTGTCATACGGGTACCACTGCACTGTTTCAACGCTGAATTTATGTACATGCCGACTGGACCTTCACAGAAAACAGTAAAAGTCACATACAATCTGACAACACATTAAAATCAGAAAATGTCATACTGCCATCTGGTGGTCACTGGATCACTTATGAAGGAGAAGGGAGCCACACTGACCTGCCCACTGTGCAGACTGTTTTGCAAGAGTATTGAAGCTTCTTGCTGTTGTTTTCCAAGTCATAGATCACTATTACACCATCAGATCCACCCGACAACATACTGGAAACAGAGACATACTGCATTTATTATATGGGGTCATCACAAGAAAATGGAGTATTAAGAGCATATCAATGTAAATGTGAATATTATGATTGCAGTATTCTTGAGGGAGGAGAACACTTACTATCTTCCTTCAATAACCTCAATGTCCAGGGTGTTAACTCCATTGCCATGGACACGAGCCACATCTCTGTTATGGTTCAACTCCAGACTAAGCACCCTAAAGACACAGTAAGGAAGAGTGAGGTACGTTTGCCACTTTTTCAGTCACTTTTTAGATTTGATTTGACATAGCAAAATCAGCAAAAGAACAAATTATGGTTAATACATTATAGCATTACACAATACCTAAGAACAATGTTTTGAACGTTATAAAATTGTACTTCTATATTTTGGTTTTATTTATTTATTGTTTGATTATTTATACAAATGCACCCCTTTTTTAAAATCAATAAAAAAAATCTACAAGATGCAACCCCATAAATATGAATTTAAAAAATATATTATAGCATTACCTTCGTGTGGACTCTGCACGTCTCAGACGAACTGGGTCGTCAAGCCCCGTCTGCCTGGCATAAAGAAAACTCAGCATGGTCGTAGAGACATTGAAACAATTTATGTATTGTATGTTGTCAGAGTGAATTAACTATATCAGATATCTGTTACAGTCTTTAACCCTAGCTTTTGAGTGGCGATTATTAAACCCGTAGAGCCGCGTTTTAAAACTGAACAAATTCATTCTATACAACACACTAAATGTATATTATCTATTTCAGCTTTTAGATGTGATTGTTGTGCATTTTGTTGGATAGGAGGCAGCCATGTTGTGACGTACTACAACGCATACACTGATTGGCCAGAACGGACGCAAGGACCAATCACATGAGAGCATTAATGCTGCGCGTAGTTGTAACCCTACGACTCAGTGAATGCGTATTCGTGTGCAGTAGGAGAGAGAAATATATTGACGTTTCACATAGAACTTATAGTTATGAGCCGTATTAGCGCTCTGTTGCGAAGAACATTTGGAGTGGTAAAAGAGCATATCGGCACAGATCATTTTGGAAATAAATATTACAACATACCCGAGCAGAAGTCATGGACGGGTAGGTCATGCATAAGACTTTGACGTGTAATCTTGACCTGTTTTTAAACCGAGTAACAGCCAATTTGATAGTTTGTTTTGTAAATTAAATGTAGAGATGATAGTATAATAATGATAATAATGTTTATAAATTATGATTATTAAGATACATAAATGTATTATCTAAATGTTTAACAGCTTTAAATAAATTTCAGTATTTTAAACTGTAGCCATTCTGTACAACAAAACCCAAATCAACCTCTTTTCCTGGCCATTCATTTGGTGGTTTGAATAAACCTAATACATTGGTCTCATCCCAATTCTTCCTTGTCTTCTTCAGGACCAGGCCATTCGGCCAAGGCGCCTAGTAGAAGCAGCAAATCCAAAAGAGTTTGAGTACATGGAAGGAAACATTCCTTCTGAATGGGATGGTAATAGAGAGTCAGTAATGAATCTGACTGTAAACAAAACAAATATATTTGTATGATAATGTGAATCTAATATTTCTATTCATATTTCTATTCTATTCTGTATTAACTGCCTACATTAAAATGATTAACTGTTTGTGTATATGAAAATATATATTTTTTTTTTCATAAGCCCATAATTAGATGTTTTAGCATGTTGTACTTTGAGATCTAAATGTTTTGTATCTTGTTATCATCAAATGATCTATTAACTTAGTTCCTTATTTAACATAACAATATTTCTTGTCTTTTCTGTTTCTTTTAGCTTGGATCAGAGGCAGGCGGAAGCAGCCACCTACTATAGAGGTATTATTTCTGATTATATCAAGAAAGCCACTCAGAACTCTTTGTGTAATTATGTAATGTCTAAACAGAATATAAATGACAATTTATATCCCTAGAATGATGTAATGAAGCCATCAATTTAAAGGGATATTTCACCCAAAAATTTAAATTCTGTCATCATTTACTCACCCTCAAGTTGTTCCAAACCTGTATAAATGTATTTGTTCTGCCTAACACAAAGGAAGATATTTTGAAGAATGTTTTTATTGTAACCAAACAGTTGTGGGGCACCATTGACTTCCATAGAATTTCCCCCCTCAATTATGTTTGATTAACCCATATTCTTCAAAACATCATATTCTGTGTTCAGCAGAAGAAAGAAACTCATACAGGTTTGGAACAAATTGAGGGTGAGTAAATGATGACAGAATTTTCATTTTTGGGTGAACTATCCCTTTAAGTGTTATGTTAACACATGTGTCTGTTGCCCTTTATAGGAGTTGCTAAAGAATGAACGCTACAGGGAGCAGATCAAAATCAAAGCTGTAGAGGCAGGGGAGAGGGATAAAGCCCTTCAGGCCAAAGAGTATGAGGAAGGTCTGGTGGATCAGCCTGTTCAGACTCAGGTCAAAGGTCATGCTTCTGCCACACAGTTTGGGCAGTCTGAATTCAGTGAGGACCCCGTAAGCACTGCCAACACATTCCAGCCAGGGTCCTGGACACCTCCAGCAACCAAAAAATAGGACTATATAAAACCCTAATTTGCCATCTTCAAGTAAATTTGCAGTTTAAATGAATTAGTAGTTTGTTTTCATTCTTGAGGGATATTCAGTTCTGGTTTCCTGGAGCCAATCGAGAAACACTGCATGACAATTATTCATGGTTAGCTTTTTAATATTTTTCCAAGTTCAACATAATTGAAATGGGTTGTAAATTGTAATGGATTGTACTCGCGGTTATTTCAAAATGAAATGACCAAATGTAGAACATTCTGTGCAGTCAGTTCAATAGAAATGTCATTTCAGAAGTACTGGATGCTTGTTTTCAAACAGTTGCAGTGCTGCAGATTTCCTTTTGCACTTCATTTAGAAATTGGGCAAATAAAAGTTGCAGCTGCAGTTGATCTCAAATTAGTGTGTCCTATCAAAATGTTATGTTTAAACACCTTATGTATAATGTAAGGTTGGGTGTGGCTACTTCAATGTCTAAAACTTCTGGTCTCAACTGCTTTGGTAATTTAGCTGTGAAAAACAAAACAGTACATTGGCCTGCTTGATGTTGCAAACTGGTATTTGTTAACTTATGTATGATAACATAATGTATTATTATAATCATAAACACTGGTTTGTAGCTAAAATAGTTTTACAGTTTTGTAGCACTTTATTCTTCTAGTTATTTACCTATTGTGTCTATGAATCAAGTCTTTGTTCAGATATGATCATTGGAAATAGGTGTAATAGGTGGAAATAGGTTTTTATAAGATTTAAGAATACTGTAGTAATCGCACACAGTTCTGAGTCAAACGTCATGTTACGAATTTTCTTTATTATTAAAAAAATTATTTAATTGTTTTGTGGATTCAACCCAGTAAAAAATGGAATGCAGAGTACTGCATAATAGTGGATAGCACAATAATGCAGTGCATTTTCCACTGCATTGATAATATCCTGGAAAAGTACTGCAGTCCTGCTATTGAGATCAATCAATCAACCCTCCCATTATATGTTCCTTCTAAGGGTTTACTAAGGCTTTCTTCAAGCCCAGTCTTGCTCCAAGCCCAGTCTTGCTCCAGGTCCCATAAGAACTGTCCAGGGTAAAGAGAAGAGCAATATATCAGAGGGTTGGACTATTATATTGACCCCTCTCTGTCCCATGCTCAATCCTTCTTGGCTCTTTTGGCTTTGGCAATGTTCTCTTGTCGTCTTTGTTTCTTCTTCTGCTCACGTTCCTTGGCCTCGATCATTTTGGCGAGTTTCCATGATAACAGGGCGCTGGCGATAAACAGAGGGGTCAAAGCCAGGATAACGGTGGTGAGAAAGCCATAAGGATCTTTGGCTGCCCACTCCACCACATATTCTGCCCATCCTTTGAAATCAATCATCGTACCCGGACTGTCTTCAGCAGCAGATCCTAAGGAGAGAGAGAGAGAGATGTGAAATCATATCACTTAGATAGATGCAGGATGTGTAAAAAGTTTAAAGCCATATTCTAAAGTTTACATTGTAGTTGAGACTGAGAGACAATATTTGTGCAATTGTTTTTTCATGCCTATACTGACTTACCATATTGTTGGCTAACTAGTTTAGCAAGCAAATGTATGAGTTTTAAGAGTAAATATCTATGCTTGTTCATTATGTGCAATACATATGTTTTATCACTTATTTGATACAATGGTTAAACCAGTTAGAGTTACAGTTCTCTAACCAAGTTTAATAAGCAGCACTGACAGCTACAAGCTAACACAAAGCTTTCTAGCGACTCTTAAGCACCACACCAATAATGAATGAAAATCATACTATAGTAACTTTGTATACATATCAGTATATAGAGCATGTTGATCAATATGATCATTTTAAACAAAGACGACCACCCACCAGATAATTCTATATTTACCGAGCAGTTATTAGTTGGTAACAGTCGCCAGACACCGGAAACACCTAACAGGAGGAAAAGCGGAAGTGAAACCCTTAACTTGTTTACATTGCAGTGTGGGAACTGTAGTCGTTTCCCCTCACGTCCACTGAGAACGTATTTGACTGAAAAGGAAACCGTGAGCCCAAAAGTAATAACTATATAACTTTTAAATATTTCCAAATACATGTAAATTATGATTTTAAATTTATTTCACCATTATTTAGCGTTGATATTTTATCGCTGTTAATTTGTTGAGTTTGTATTTGTTTTCCATACATATTGTTTTGTATATATTCCCGTAGAGCGTGCAATGTTATTAATAAATATAATAATAATAATAATAATAATAATAATAATAATAATAATAATAATAATAAATACGTGAAGCTCTAACTGTTTTGTTACAGCTTTTGCAACTTTTCATTTTTACATTTTCTTATTTCGTTGTTTTTATCATTTGACCACGTACAGTTTAAGAGACCTTGCAAAATATTTGTAATATTGTGTAGTGAATTAACGTTTCTTTTGAGTAAAAAGTTTATCATTATTCAAACCAATATTTTGACAGCCAACCTTTCACTAAGGAACAACCAATGGCTGGCGCCATATCGATCATGTGACCAAACAAACCATCCAATCCCAATCGTCCGAAACGTTCGCGTCGTAATTTCAAACGCGAGGATCATCTATACAACCTCGGATTATCTACGTCCAGCGACAAGTCAATGAGCGACTTTGCCTATCAGTATATTCAGCAGTCTTATTAAATATAGCAATACATCAAAAAATAAAGTCGCCCATATATGTAGGAATAATGAAAACTGTTGTATAGGTTGTGGATACGTCGTGATCTTTTCAATGAGTTCTCACATCGTCACCCCAGGTCCATATAGGGCCACTAAACTGGTGAGTCTCTTCTGCCTTACTTGGTCAAAATAGTTTACAAGGTCAATAACCTACATGTCAAATTTATAATGCACATTTATTTAGTGGCTTAGTCTTTGTATGGTACTTTGAGTTGCTACTTATTATTAGAAGTGTTCTGTTTATTATTGGGTGTTTCTTTAGGTAAAATGTTTTATTTTTATAAATAGCAGATTTTACCATGCCTTCATTTATTTTTGCTATTTATGTATATTTAATACCACTTGTTTATACATTTTAAACAAAAAAGAGTGACAGTTATAAACTTTAAAAATTTAATTCTGTAAAGCTCAGTATTTTTTATTTATTTTATCTTAGACTGTTTATTAGCCATTTGGTTCTGAATAAACTGATTGCAAGCTCTTCATGTGATATTATGTGTTTATTTCCCAGTGGAATGAAGTGACCAAGCTTTTCCGGGCAGGGATGCCTTTGAAGAAGCACCGGCAGCACTTGAGGGTTTACACGAGCTGCTTCAGCGCATCAGCAGCTGTGGACTGGTTACATGAACTCCTGAAGAACAACAGCAATTTTGGACCTGATGTCACCCGACAGCAGACAGTCCAGCTGCTGAAAAAGTTTTTGAAGAACCATGTTATTGAAGATGTGAAGGGTAGATGGGGCATGGAAGACCTGGAGGACAACAGCCAGCTATACAGGTATGATAAAGTGGATCTTTTAAAAAGTTTAAAAGACTTCTGATGAAAAATATAGAGAGAAACATATTGTTTTCTGGTTTAAAATGTGTTTCAGGTTTCCATCTACATCTCCACTGAAGCCTATTCCTAACCGTGCCCCTGTTTTAGTGAAAAAGAGCATGTCGATGATGGATAGGGAGAGTTTCTTCAAATTCAGAGGGTCTAAGAAATTTGATAAAGAAATATTGGTAAGGGTTAAAGCCACACTATGTAATTTTTCGCCGCTAGAGGTCGCTTATTTAAAACAAAGGCGTAGCTTAATGAAGCCTGGGTTTCGCAGAGCCTTTATAATGCCGCAGACGACCGCTTCTTCCGGTCGTGGGGTAACAGTGCTGTGTTATCATATTAGATAACTTTCAACACACTCAGATAATTTATGTTATAATGCTACTCTGTGTGTTCGCTCGACGGCTACTATGAGACACTTGTTGCACACTGCAATAAGCTAGATCAATATTAGGCATGGTAAAACATGGTACTCGCGCTAAATCAAGAAAACAAGATTTAAACAATAAGACCAACTGTGTTGAGTTTATATAGCAATGATTAGTTTTCTGTCGATGAATGTATACAAACAGTTGCTCACCTATCTAATGAAACACATAATAAAGCATCTTTGGTTTTTCCATGGTTTCTACAAAAACAGAAATTGAGGGTAATGTGGGCATGATGTCATTGATAAGCAACGCACGGACATGGTCCATGTCCTGTTTAAAATCGCTTATTTCTCTGGATTTAAACATTCTTGTAAACATTTGGGCTAATGCAAGTACACAAGTCAACAAAATATATAACATTCCAACGTTGAGAGCATTAATAACGTTCCAGTGGTTTTTGGATATTTTAATCCATTTCAGATGTGTAATATCCACTTGCTGTTACACAGGAAAATGTGGCTCCAGAAACTCAAGTATCTCCTATGGAATCATCCTCAGGTGAGACTGAACGCTGCAGGGAGCTCACAGAGGAGGACGTTTACGTGATCTGGAAGAATGTGACACTTACACAGTAAGCTGACCTCCCCCACACCATCTGTCCCATATCATTTGTATGCGTTGAAGTTCACAGCTTTGCACCAGAAGTACTTCCTGTTTGCAGTCGCTTACAAAGAAGTGAGGTTGTCTGATGGAAATACTTTGATAAATTGCTTGGTTTTAAATATATGGTATGGCATTTACATGGTACATAAATGTATTTTAAATAATACTTTGGTGCATGTCCAGAAATTACATATATACGCTGCCGATCAAAATGATAAAAAAAGATAATACTATTATTCATACATGAAATTATGAGTTTCCACCACGGAATAAAAAATGTAAAAGATAATTCCAACTTTTTTTTTCTTTCTTTTTTCCACACTTGAGCAGAATTGTGAGATATAAACTCGCAATTGCGAATTATAATTTTTTTAAAATTCAGAATTGCGTTCTTGCGACTTTATAGCACGCTAGTCAGAGAAAAAGTTAGAATTGCGAGATGTAAACTATTGTGAGGGGGAAAAAGTAGGAATTAAAAAGTCACAATTCCCTTTTATATTATTTTATATTCAATGGCTTCCATATTAAATTGATCAAAAGTGACTGAAATTTCTATTTCAAATAAATGCTGCTCTTTTGAACTTTTACTATTCATCAAAGATGAATAGAAAATGTATGAATTTTTCTACAGCATCACTGTTTCCTCAAAACTGTTAAGCAGACCAACTGTTTTCAGTATTAAGAATAGGTAGAAATGTTTCTTAAGCACCAAATCAGCATATTAGAATGATTTCTGAAAGATCATGTGACACTGAAAACTGAAATAATGATGCTGAAAATTCAGCTCTGTAATCACAGGAATAAATTACATTTTTAAATATATTAAAATAGAAAACTGTACCGTTTTTACTGTATTTTTTTATAAAATAAGTGCAGCCTTGGTGAGCATAAGAGACTTCTTTCAAACACTAAAAAATGGTAACACCACAGTACTTCTTTATTAGTGTCACCGCTGTCTTGTTTTGGATGTTGAAGTGATTTTATATATGATTTATATAAATTCAAAATGATAATTGATTAACAATAGTGTAAAATTGTTAAGGCTGAAGCTTTATTGTCTCTTTTGCAGTAGTTTTCCCCTATAAAATTCTGTTACATATGTCTGTTGTATTTGAGGGTGTATGACACAGATGACCCCAACAACGTTTTCAATTTGATGTTTTACATGAATTTTATCATCTTTTGAATGCTCAGTTTGCAGAAGTTGTTGGGATCAGGGTCTCTTGAAGATGTTTTGGATCTAGCCCAAGTCAATCCTCAGTTCATTGTGTATAATATGACCAAAGTCAATAAACATGGAGTCGTTTCATTGGAAGATAAGACAGGTAGGCCTGATATGTGTCATTTCAATTTAAAAAATGGTGGCAAATATCATATTTTCACATTCTGATTGTTTTCTCTTATTGTGTCCCCACTCTGTAGAAGATTTACCGCACTGGGTTTTGTCTGCCATGAAATGTCTTGCAAACTGTAAGTTCTGTTACATGTGAAATGAAACGATACAATTGAAATATAACTATACAACTAGGTAATTTAACTGATTTTATAATGATGCTTTATTGGTAATTTAACTGATTTTATAATTATGCTTTGTTGTTTTCCAATCCATCAAGGGCCAAAGTATGACTCAAACCAGTCATCTTACCCAGGATTTGAGCGGGATGTGTTTAAAACGGTCTCAAACTACTTCTATAGTCTTTCTCAGCCATTGCTCACTTTTCAGTACTATGAACTCTTTGTCAACATCCTAGGTATGTATGAAGCACACTTTTAATTGTTTTCCCCACTAAAGAAAAAACATGTTTTGTCTTCAAGTCTCATTACAACTGAAAATGTTTTGAATATTAAATTACATGTACACTACCTTTCAAAAAAACGTAGGGTCGGTCAGATCATTTTTTTGAAAGATAATACTTTTATTCATGCATTAAATTGATCAAAAATCACAGTGTAAAATGTCTATTTCAAATAAATGCTGCTTTTTCTATTCCTCAAAGAATTCTGAATAAAATGCATTACAGTTTCCACAAAACTATTAAGCAGCACAACTGTTTAACTGTACAATGATAATATAAGAAGTGTTTCTTGAGCAGCAAATCAGCATATTAGATTGATTTTTGAAGGATCATGTGACACTGAAGACTGGAGTAATGATGCTGGAAATTCAGCTTTGCAATCACAGTAATAAATTACATTCAAATATATTGGAAAAGAAAACAGTATTTTAAATCGTAATGATATTTCACAATATTACTGTATTTTTGATCAAATAAATGCAGCTTTGGTGAGCAAAAAAAATCTTACCCACCCTAAACTTTTGAATGGTAGTGTATCCATTTTACAGTTTACTTGAGTATGGGTTAATATGTCATTTGAGAATCAGGCCTGGGTTGTTTTAATACTCACACTTCATCCTTTCTGGGAAATGCCTCCTAAAGGATTACTTAAACCTGTTGGCTGTGGGTCTTATTTTATAAAATATGGATGGAGCAAATTGAATGTGGAGTCACACAAAGCCATTTCTACTGACTGCACTGCTTTTGTGGTGTCAGACGACGTTCAAAACTAACCCCGCCTGCTCTGTTTAAAATGTCTCACCTTGTTCTTAAAAGTCTTTGCCTGCCTGTTTGTTGTTTATGTTCTGTTGTCTGGTCCTTTGCTAGTTATGTGTGGCTACATCACGACTCCTAAAACTCAAAGTGGAAAGCGTAAAAACCAGGAGGAACCCAACTGCCCACATCCAGCCAAAACCCCACATGTGAATGCAGCCAACCTGTTCAAATCGACTGAATGCCTCCTGTTGAGCTTAATAAGAAAGGAGGCCTTCGATGAAGCCGATTCACCCATGAGGGAAGTTTTCAGTTCAAAAGCAGAGACCAAGTTAGAAACCCATAGATCGCAACGGCAGCCAGTTTTTAGGGGTAGAAGGGCCAGCGATGGAGCCGGGCTGGATGGTAGCTATCTAGAAATTCCTCCGGCTCAAAAAATAGAAGTCCCATATGGCAGGCTTCGGTCCAGAAGTTGCTCTCTGGAGGGAATCATTGATAAATGTTCTAAGAACAGCCTTTTCAGATCATCTGAAAGCCTACAGTCCAGCAGCAGCGATAAGTCATCCCATCAAACAGATTCTCCAGTAGACCCAAACCTCAAATTTGAGCTTCAAGGTTCCTCAGTGTCCAAAAACTCTTCTGTTCAAACTTCCAGCAACAACACAAGCTCCCAACTCCCTTCACATCTTCGTCCAACCAACCAGAGACCCGCCAGGGCCCGGCCCAGAAGCATCGGTAACTTGTTTGACATAGAGGAGAATAGAGAAATGTCTGCTAGCAGCTTTAGCATTCACGCTCCAGTGGCTGAAATTACCATGAGACCAGATTTCACATCCAGCATTGACCTCAGAGGTCCTGCTTTGCACAGTTTGCATGGAAGTTGCTTAGATGTTAGGGCAGGTCCGAGCATTAGCAGACGCTGTCAGAGCTCTTTGGACCTGAGCAAACCTGCACCCGCTCGCCCCCCTTCGGCCCCGTTAGAACACCACCCTGAGCAAAGTAAGAGCATGTGAAAAACACTCACGAACATTGAGGATGTGCTTCTTGTGATTGAGCATGTGTTTGTTGTGCCTGCTACACTAACATATATTATAATTCTTAAAGGTATAGTTCACCCAAAAGTGTAAATTCTGTTAATTACTCACCCTCATGTTCCATACAATTATGACTTTCTTTTTTGCATGGAATGCAAAAGAAATACTTGAGAGGAGAACAAAGCTACTCTTTTTATTTTCTTGCTAAATATCTCCTTATTTTCATTTTGGGGTGAACTATCACTTTAACACTAACTAATTCTACAGCACACTTTGGCTACTAATACATACTTTTGTTACACTATACTTTTTTTTGTGCAAATTTCTGGATAAAAAGCCAGGGTAGACTGGGGTATAAATGTGTATTTTATATATTTTTTTTTTTTTTTTTTTTAAATAGCTTATCGCTACTAGGAAAACAATATATAAAATGGGGGCCATTTGCCTGTGTTCTAATGTTGACCGCATTCAAAAATTATTTCAAAAGCTCTTACTGATACTACCTGTATGCAAGTAGGATATGTAATTGATTACGTTGCATTTCAATTTGTGTTTAGTACTTCCTTAAACCTTTAAAGGACCCATTTCATGGTATCATACATACCATACCATACCATACATACATACACACACACACACACACACCACTACTCACCATAATAGAATTCCTTAGATATTCCAAGTAAATGCAATTTATGTGTGTGCTTTAATTACATGATGTTGAAGCTTTGCGTGTTCATTTTGTTTGCATTTAAGTTATAGTGGTTTATTTTGGATACATGTGGGTCACATCATGTTCCAGGTTTATTGCAGCCTTCTTTGGAGCGGGTGGCCATCGAGGCCCTGCAGCTCTGCACGTTACTCCTGCCGCCTGCCAGTCGACGCAAACTACAGCTACTCTTGCGAATGATCTCGCGCATGAGCCAGAACGTGGACATGCCGCGGCTGCATGACATCATTGGAACACGGACTCTGGTCAGGAAGAGTACAAAAACACTTTTTTTATCATCATAATCTCACATTAAAATTATTGTTCTTTTGTGCTCATTCGTATGTCGTACTACACATTCCATATACATTTGCGTTTGTGTGTGTGCAGTTGGTGCAGACATTCTCTAGGTGTGTCTTAAGTTGTAAGGAGGTGGATGACCTGGATGAGCTCTTGGCTACAAGGCTGTTATCGTTTCTAATGGATCACCATCAGGAGGTCCTGCAGGTGCCTGTGTACCTGCGCAATGCTGTGGAAGATCACATCAACTATCTCAAATCACTGGTGAGTCCTGATTAACCACATGGAAATTACTATCAGGCCCGGTTTCACAAACAGGCTTAGATTAGGCCTTAGTTCAATTAGGACATTTAAGTAGCTTTTATGCCTTAGAAAAAAACATTACTGGTGTGTATCTTGAGACACAACAATGGCACTGACATATTGTAAGATATGCCAGTGCAATTTGCTTTCAGTTAAAACAGTTTAAACATGGATTTTAGTCTGGGACAAGGCTTAAAGGGTTAGTTCACCCAGAAATGAACTGTCATTAATTACTTTTTTTTACACCCGTAAAACCTTTTGTTCATCTTTGGAACACAAATTAAGATATTTTTGTTGAAATCCGATGGCTCAGAAAGGCCTCCATTGGCAGCAATGACATTTCCTCTCTCAAGACCCATAAAGGGCACTAAAGACATCGTTACAAAGTCCATCTCACTACAGTGGTTCTATAATAATTTTATGAAGTGGCGAGAATAGTTTTTGTGCGCAAAAAATAACTAAACGATTTGTATAGTGATGGCCAATTTCAAAACACCTCTACGCCATGGGCTATCGTCGATTTTCATTTATACTTCTAAATTTGGCTTTATGCTCACTAAAGTTGCATTTTATTTGATCAAAAATACAGTAAAATGGTAATATTTTCAAATATAATGACATTTTTAAAAATTTCTAATATATTTTAAAGTAACATTTATTCCTGTGATGCAAAGCTGAATATTCATTACTCCAGTCTTTAGTGTTACACGATCCTTCAGAAATCATTTTAATATGCTGATTTGGTGCTCAATAAACACTTCTGACTATTATCAGTGTTGAATACAGTTTGTGCTGCTTAATATTTTTGTGGAAACAATGATATATTTTATTTTTCAGATTCTTTGATGAAAAGAAAGTTCAAAAGAACAGCATTTATTTGAAATACAAGTTTTTGTAGAAATGTCTTTACTGTCACTTTTGATCAAGTTAATGTGATCAATTTACTGAATTAATCTTTCTGACCCCATAATTACAAATTTAATTTTTGATTTTCAAGTCATTTTTGCCTAAAGTGACTTGCAACCTGAGGATTAAGGAATGGTCAGGATTAAACAGAAGCTTGATTAAAAGTGCCATGCCACAGAAAATAATTTTGACGACTTCAAAACATTTTATACAGTAGAAGTCTTTAGGGCTATTGTATTGGAGAAATTAAACGGAATGTTAAATTGTATTTAAACCAGGTTATTCCAGGTAAGAGATGCCTGTTTGTTCATTATAGTGTATTTTGTTAATTTGTGGTTATTCTCCTAACATTCATTTGCATGCTCTTCTGATCTCAGACCACATGCCCAGGCTCTGGCGTTGCCATGCCGACATACTCATTCTGCAGGCAGATCAGCACTCAAGAGTTTGAAGAGCAGAAACTGTCTGTGTCCCAAGCTGCTCTTGCTGACCTCCTGGAAAATCTTATAAAGGACAAGACCATGTCTGTAAAAGAGAAGAAAAAGAAGCTAAAACTGGTATTTATTTCTGAACTTCTCATATCTCATAAACGTCCTGTTTACATGAAAGGGGTACAAAACAAGGAGTTAAAAGATTTACTTTTTTTTTTTTTTTTTTTTTTTTAAGTAAATATTAAACACAAATTGAAATTGGATAAGTTTATCAAACATATCTAATTTTTCTCACAACAACAAAAAATGGAATTTGTGCCTCTAATGCTTCAAATAAAAAAGTGTTAAAGGTGCATTAAGCAATTTCTGAGAAACACTCCCTTTATTGCTCCGCCCCCGAAATGCATGAACATGTGATGCAAGAGTGGATTATGAGTGGAAAGTAATGTTCAATGGCTGCGTCCGAAATTACATACTCTTTAAGTAGGTACTTATTTTGAATAAAAAAAAGTATGCTATATAGCATAAATGTATAGTAAGTAATCTGGACGTACTACATTCGCCACATTGTCATTATCGTGACCTACCGATGTCAGTAACGTCACCCGTGTAAGTCCCCTCCCGTGGCCTCATGGGATAGTCAAGGGTCCATAATATGCACACTTCAGAATCTCGCCAAAAGAATTAGGTCATCCGGATACTTTTTGCCTACTCGTTTATGAGTACTGTGAATTCAGACATACTTTTGTCACATATTGTTTTTTTGCCTACTATATAGTAGGGAAGTATGCGATTCCGGCCAATGACACTCAAAACTGTCCTGTTACTATAGCTAACATTACAACAACAGTATATCTGGGTTCTGTGAAACATATCAAAACCAGTGTTATTAGCATATGGAACAGAAATGACACAACCTTGGCGCATACTCGTATCCCTTCTTTTTCCAGTGATATTCCTCTTTTGTAATGTCTCTCAGCCATCTCTCTTTCTACACTTTCTTCAAATCTCTCTCTTGCTCACCCTCTCTCCTCCCCCATCATGAGTGTATCCTCCCCCCACCGCTGATTGGCTACAAGTGTGTTGTGGCCCTCGGTTTCTCAGAAATCGCTTACTGCACCTTAAGTCACAGAATGGTACTTTTTTGATGGCCTAAAAGTAAATAAACCTTTTGTTGTTCTTCTCTCAGTTTCAGAAGGAATATCCTGACATCTACTTGAGACGTTTTCCCACAACAGAGAGTGAAGCTCAGCTTTTTGCAGATAAACCAAAGATAAAACCGCCAATGCTGTTAAGCATTAAGAAACCAAAAACCTTCAGTATTCGAAACTGAATACCTCTTAAAAAGCTCATGTATGAATGATATTTCGGGAGACTGTTGGGAGACCTTTAGCTGATCTACTGCAGTAACATTGGATTGCACCAGTATAATCTGAAACTGTTTTTAAGTTTCTTGTGGACCAGTTTCAATACAGATGTCAGTTTTAATGCTATTTATTTAAGGTATGTGATTTGTTGTAAGTTATTGGGAGCTTTCAGACATTCGTATTATAGTAGTAAGTACAAAACTCAGAGGACCCACAGCTTGACATGCTATTTACATGGAGTCTCCTTTAAACGAAATGAAGAATTTTTTTTTTTTTTTTTTTTCTTTCAACAATTTGTCTTGTAACATTGTTTATGTTTCAGTTTTAGTCTCTTGTTTTTTCTATCACCTTTTTGTGTGTCTTCAGGTGTTTTTAATATTCAGATTGCACAGAAAATGTTTACTCAGATTTCTCAAAACGAATATAAAAGGTTTCCGTGTGATATGGGAGTTCCTGGCTAATTTGCACTGTTTTTCATCTCAAAATTGGCTAACATGTTGATATTTCTTATGTACATATTTTCTTTCTAGTCAGTACTCCGTACTCTAGTCAGTAATCTACTCATTGCTTATGTTTGTCTTTTAATGGTGTGAATGTATCGTCTTACACACAAGTCACCGTACTGTTTCAGTGGCTTGTGTATTAGGAATGCATTTGGACAGAGACTGTTTTATCTGTCATCATATATAGTTTTACTGTATTGCGTTAAGTGAGCCAAATCCATTGCGTTTTATGTTATTACTTTATTGTATCACCCCAAATACTGTTGTAAGACTGTTCCTAATCTATGCAATAAACTTTTAAAATAAGCGTTATTTTCTTTGTGTGATATTTAATGTTTTTTCATTAAAAATTTAATTGGGATTGCTGCATTGTGGACCTTCATCTGTATTCACATCCAGTCTCCTTTTATGAATGACATGGTGCTCCCCAGAAAACATCCAGGGAAGTAAACAAAGAAAATGATGAATGAAATGCCTTTTCACGTGCCACATTCCTATGTCTTTTGTTAGGCTATAGACAACTTTTTGTATAATAGACTGTTGTTTATTTAGGTTATATTTTATTTTAAGGTGACGTAGTTGTACTTAAATATTGAGTAATATTAATTAAATGCATGTACTTACTATGGAGTTAATGGAGCTTTGTTTAGGGTTAGTTACTTGTAATTATGCATAATTACTATAGTAAGTAACGTTACATAGTAACTACGTTACCTTCCATGTATTTTTCTGAAATAACGATGTGCTTCATTACTTTCATTTCTGTTGTTATATTTAAAAATAAAAAGATATTCATAGGAAAGATCTCTGCAAATTGACCCCAGTTCACCACAGGCACTAATGTGTTTCTCATTTGAGCCGTAGTGTCTTTCAGGAAGGTAAACATTAGTGAAAATGTTCTTCGTCTGAACACAAAGGGATTTTTGTTTCAGAGCCTTCCAAACGGCCGGAGGAGGAGTTCTAAGACTCTGTGGCTGTTCCTGGGAACGGAACAGTTCTAATTTACACACACAGGCATCATCTCGCAACAAAGTCAGTTCAACATGGTCAGCCGGTGAGTAATGGAACTTTTCACTCCCAGTCAAACTGCTCAGACTGCGAATGTTTTTTGGTAGGGGAAAACATTCTTAATTCATTGTAAATGTTTTTAAAATTGATGTCTCTTATTCATTTGTTTTCTTTAAGCTTTATGGCTTTATATAATAACTTATATAATTTAGAAGAATGCCTTAAGAATGGGTATTTGAATACGTTTAGTTGTTTTGAATTTTTTTTTTTTTTTTTTTTTCATTCCAGCTCATTAGGCTATGCTAAAAATGTGGACATCTGTTTTCATTCACAGTCTTGAACACCCAGCCAGTGGCTATAAGAAAATCTTTGAGTCATGTGAAGAGTTAGCTGAGCCAATTCCTGCTCATGTCTCAGGTTTGTAATATTATAAATCAAGCATTTTCAATTTTTTATACTTTTTACTTCTGATTTTCTCTATGCTTTCATTGAAGGGAAAATGCTGTTTCAGCTGTGGCTGATGTAAATGCCTTGTAGACTTTGATATGGGAGCTGCTTTATAGCCATTTTGGGGGCTGAAGAATTTGTTTGGTTAAAGTCTCTCTCTCTCTCTCTCTCTCTCTCTCTCTCTCTCTCTCTCTCTCTCTCTCTCTCTCTCTCTCTCTCTCTCTCTCTCTCTCTCTCTCTCTCTCTTTCTTTCTCTTTCTCTTTCTCTCAGGCAAAATCCCAGCATGGCTCACTGGTAGTCTGCTCCGCATGGGCCCTGGGCTCTTTGAGATTGGAGATGAACCTTTCCACCACCTTTTTGATGGCCAGGCTCTCATACACAAGTTTGACCTGAAGGATGGACATGTCACCTATCACCGCAGGTAAAACCCTCTGCAGTAATACCCAAATATATAAATAAATTGCAACCCAAATTGAGTTTATGACTCCCTAAATGTTCCGCAATAATGGTAGCACTTTATTTTGATAGTCCACCTTAGCTATAAGCTATAAGCATCTTTGCTACATGTCAACTACAAGTCTTTAGAGTATTAGTTGATTGTCTGCTTAGTATATGCTATTTTGATGTACTTTGCAAATACACTTATTCTACTAACCCTAACCTCTAACAGTCTAATGATACTTTAACGAGAGTTAGTTGAATTAATGAGATTAATGAGCTTTAGTTGGCATGTAGTTGCAAAGTTACTTATAGTTAGTAGAATGTCTAAAGTGGACTGTCATAATTAGGTTTAACCCAATTATTTACTGAGTTGAAATGCCTGAATGATTTGTTTTGTAAAATGTGGTTTATACAATAAAGAACTGAGATTTTTCTTATCAGGTTTATCAGAACTGATGCTTATGTGAGAGCCATGACGGAGAAAAGGGTGGTGATCACAGAGTTTGGCACAGCTGCGTATCCAGATCCATGCAAAAACATATTTTCCAGGTCTGGAAAGTATTTTCTGTTTAACTTAAATTGGGAATAGAATAATGATGCCATAAAAATATTTACTCTCATAAATGCATCCATAGGTTTTTCACTTACTTTCAAGGCATTGAGGTGACAGACAACTGCCTTGTCAACATCTACCCCATCGGGGAGGACTTCTATGCCTGCACGGAAACCAACTACATAACCAAAGTTGATCCGGATACACTCGAAACGATAAAAAAGGTAGGCTTTTGCACTTAAAATTGATGATCCCTTTAGACTAGTAATGTTGCACACCTACATGTCAACTAATTCTGATTAGATTATTAGTTGATTATTAGTAGACTATAAGGGGGTAAGGTTAGGGTAAGAAAATAAGTAGACATACTTGCAAAGTTACTTATCATCACTAATGTCTGTTGGATGACCATCACAATGGCAGATATTAATGGCTAATACTTTAATGAGAGTAAGTTGACATGGAGGTGCAATGTAGTCAACAGAGTTTCTATTGCCTAGTTTTTATCCCATTAACAAAAGCATAAATACTTTACCATTTCTACTTGCCCATAGGTGGACCTCTGCAATTATCTCTCAGTCAATGGTGTGACTGCACATCCACATACTGAACCAGACGGGACTGTATATAACATTGGAAACTGCTTTGGGAAGAACATGTCGCTGGCCTACAACATTGTCAAGATCCCTCCACCACAAGAAGGTTGGTATAATGCTTTATTGGCATAAAAGGATCTTATTAATGCTTTATAAGGAGGTGTTTGACTTTTTTATTATTTGTTTAATCAGATAAATCCGATCCAATTGAGAAGTCAAAGGTTTTGGTACAGTTTCCAAGCAGTGAGAGGTTTAAACCATCTTACGTCCATAGGTAATATTGTATAATATAATATAATATAATATAAAATTCTTTATAATTAAAATAATATTCTTTATAACTACTAATATAATAATATATATTATACAGCTTTGGCATGACGGAGAACTACTTTGTGTTTATTGAGACCCCGGTGAAAATCAATCTGCTAAAATTTTTGACTTCTTGGAGCATCAGAGGGACAAATTACATGGACTGCTTTGAGTCAAATGACAGAATGGGTGTAAGTCCAGGCTTACTGGCATTATATCATCTTCGTTAAATAATTATACGTTTGGGAAACCAAAAAAATGCTTCATTCTCTTTATTTGGTTGCATTCCCAGACATGGTTTCATCTAGCAACCAAGAATCCTGGAGAATACATCAACCACAAATTCAGAACATCTGCCTTTAATGTTTTCCATCACATTAACTGTTTTGAAGACCAAGGCTTTATTGTTGTTGACCTGTGCACTTGGAAAGGGTACGATGACTTGTTTTTGTTATATTTATTGAAGCTTTAGCTAACATCTCAAAATGCCCAAATGAAACAAAAAACATTTTGCACATGCATTTGATAATGGCCGTAAACATGGCCAGAGAAGAGAAAATGTGAGACAGTGGTGATCATTTGGGGTCTCCTTCCTTTGATTGACAGGCATGACTTTGTGTATAATTATCTATACTTGGCAAATGTGAAACAAAACTGGGAGGAAGTCAAAAAAGCAGCCATGAGCGCTCCACAGCCAGAGGTGCGGAGATACGTGCTTCCACTGGACATCCACAGGGTAAGAGATATCAGTGTTATTTTGAGATACTATTAGAATTTTACTAAAAGTTTGAATTCATTTTCAGTTTTACATTTTCTGTTTTCTTCTTAATTTTAAAGTTTTAGTAATTTTGGTGTGTTTTTGTCATTTTTCGTATTTTTTGTGTGCTGTCAAATCGATTAATTGTGTTTTAATCGCATCTAACAACAGTTGTAATAAAAAGTTATAATAAAAGTTATAGCTGCTTTGAAACGATATGTGAATTGAATAATATGTGTGTGTATAATCGATATGACAGCACAAGTTTTTATGTCTATATAGTTAATTTTTATTTCAGTTTATTTTAGTACATTAAGTTAAATTAAATGAAAAATGTTTCCTTAGCAACTAGATGAAATAAAATAAGTTTTTATATTATATATATATATATATATATATATATATATATATATATATATATATATATATATATATATATATATATATATATATAATTTCAAGTAACAACATTTTATATTTTCTGTTTTCATTGTAATTTTGATGAGTTTTGACAAGTAATTTTTATTTTAGGTTCAGTTTTAGTAATTTTAGTACATCAAGTTAAACTGAATGAAAATGATAAATGTTTCCTTGGCAACTAGCTGAAATAAAATGTTTTTTTGTTGTTGTATTTTTTAAGTATTGGGATGCCAAGTGTAAAGTTTGGTGGAGGGGGGATTATGGTGTGAGGTTGTTTTTCAGGGGTTGGGATTGGCTCTTTAGTTCCAGTGAAAGGAACGCTTAATGCTTCAGAGCCAAGACATTTTGGACAATTTCATGCTCCCAACTTTGTGGGAACAGTTTGGGGATGGCCCCTTCCTGTTCCAACAAGACTGTGCACCAGTGCACAAAGCAAGGTCCATAAAGACATGAATGAGCGAGTTTGGTTTGGAGGAACTTGACTGGTCTGCACGGAGTCCTGACCTCAACGCGATAGAACACCTTTAGGATGAATTAGAGCAGAGACTGCGAGCCAGGCCTTCTCGTCCAACATCAGTGCCTGACCTCACAAATGCGCTTCTAGAAGAATGGTCAAAAATTCCCATAAACACACTCCTAAACCTTGTGGAAAGCCTTCCCAGAAGAGTTGAAGCTGTTACAGCTGCAAAGGGTGGGCCAACTCCATATTAAACCCTATGGATTAAGAATGGGATGTCATTGAAGTTCATGTGCATGTAAAGGCAGGCGTCCCAAAACTTTTGGCAATATAGTGTATTTTATATCAAGTAGCAACATTTTGTATGATTTTAGTTTAACCCTGGATATCATGATCCTACTTCACCTCAGGAGCAATTAGATTGACTTTTGTTTCTTGATCTTTTTGTCTCTGTCCTTCAAATCCAAAAATGCATTTCTTTATTTTAACAGTCTTTTAATTAGTTTATTCCTTTGCTTTTGCAGGAAGAGCAGGGGAAGAATTTGGTTTCTCTTCCATATACCACAGCAACTGCTGTCATGTGCAGTGATGGAAGTGTTTGGCTCGAACCTGAGGTTCTTTTCTCTGGACCGCGTCAGGGTAAAAATCCAACACCAAATGTCACAAGGAGTTGCCCTTGTGTAATCAAACTTTGGTGTTGATTCTGCAAACAATTAGACATAACAACATTAATTATTATTATTATTATTATTTTGATTATTATATTGATATTCAATACTTAAAATTTTAATAATGGAATACTTAATAATTTAAATATTATAAATAATTTAACGAATAGATTCAAAGCATTTTCTCTCTGGGTTCTTTTTGTGTTTCAGCTTTTGAGTTTCCTCAGATCAACTACAGCAAATACAGTGGAAAAGATTACACCTTTGTTTATGGACTCGGGCTAAACCACTTTATTCCAGACCGGGTGGGTGTGACATGGTACAGAAAAAAAAATTCATGTCAACATTTGCTCCATGTGTGATTTGTTATATTTTTGTGGGGTTTTAGATTTGCAAGTTGAATGTGAAAAGCAAAGAAACATGGGTATGGCAAGAGCCAGATGCCTATCCATCCGAAGCACTGTTTGTGCAAAGCCCTGATGCTAAGGATGAAGATGACGGTAAATCCTAACCTGTTACTGAACAAACATATATTTTGGGTCAGTTTATTCTCGCAAAATAATAAAGAAGTCTTTCTTCTGCTTTTTTCAGGTGTTCTTCTGAGTATTGTAGTGAAACCAGGAGATTCCCAGAGGCCAGCGTTCCTCCTCATTCTCAATGCCGCTGACCTGACAGAAATAGCACGTGCAGAGGTTGATGTCATCATTCCTGTCACTCTCCATGGCATGTACAAACCTTAGAGGATCATAAACAGGACTTTGTATGCCGGTAAACAGACCACACTTTAAAATGGGTAATTTTTTAGTTTACATGTAATATAATTTCATGTTATTGATGCTGTTTTAATTGGGCCAGTTATATGACCTGATATTCTTATAATGCTACCGCTTTTTGGTAATGTGTACTGTAAGAATCAGCTTGTAAGACTTTTTGTTTGTTTCAAAAATATACATTCTACTTCACTGTTTATTTATTCACAAGTAAATTCCATAAGTACACAATTGTTTATTTTACATCAGCCATAAAATAACAACAAGGCACTGCTTGTGATTACAGGCAACTTTTCATTAAAATAAAGTTATGTGTGTAAATGTATTTTAATAAAAGACCTTATACAAGATTATAAAGTCCACTGAGGTTTCTGGTAGTGTTACAGTCGGAGAAAAGGAGTCCTCATCTTCTCTCTGGACAATTGATACTCTTGTTGCTTAATGATTTTCAGACACTTGCTCAAAACCTAAGAAAAGGAAACAGAATATATAGTGCAATACATATTTTGAAGAAAATCCAATTGTTTTATGTCTATAATTGTGAATACATTTAAGGTAATAAATATAACTGTGCACTATTTCACTTTATTTATTATAAATGATTTATTCATGCACATTATTTTTTTTATATGTGCCCTCAAATTATTTAATCAAAATAACGTCCCCTCCCTCTTGCAGTGACATCTTTTCTCTGATAATGTGTTTGTTGGCACGAGGGCGGGACAACCTGTCACTCTCATGACATCACACCAATAGCAAACCACAACCATCCAATCAATTCCTGACAGACAAAATCAAGTCCCGCCCTACAAGAAGAGGTTTGACTTGGATATACATCACAATAGGGAAGAAAGGGCAGCTTCATCGCATTAGATTACAAAATATCAAAACAAGTGGCATTTATTTTTTAAGAAATATTTGGGGTTATTATAAAAAATATTTACTAAAAGCACTAGTTTTGTCTCTTTAAGGTATCCAGTGCTGTTAGCGCTTGGGTGTACTTCAGTGAATCCACTGAAAACCTCAACAGCTGCTTTTCATTAAGGCCGTCCAGTGAAAAGTTGGGATTCAGGTCTGTGCTTTTTTAGTCTAGAATTTGTAACAGTAAAAATGCATTATCTGAACCAAATAGAAAAGGGCTTTCTCTTTTACCTTTCTGGTGTCTTGAGGTAGAATAACACCATCATCCCACAGTCTGCCGGTGGAAAAGAATGCTGAACTCTCTTCCTCCAACCTTTACATACACATAAATAATTCTTTATACACCTTTTTATAAACCTTAACAGCCAGTTATGGACATCCTGTTACACTGGCTCTTACATCTCATTAATCTGTGTGATTTCCTCTTCAGTCTGCACAAATGCATCTGAGTGGCCTGGGGCCAAAATTGACACTCTGGCATTGGGCCACAAGAACAGGAAGTTAGGGTCAAAGGCCCTTCCACACTAAAAAAAAAAAAAGTATTCAGAAAGATTTAAATGTACTACTCAATGTGTATTTAATACACATCAAAATTATGGATTTACAGACCAACCATAGCATAGCTGTCCCCTCCATGACATCCTCCAATAACCACAGTAATTTTGGGAACAGAAGCACAAGCCACAGCAGACATCATGGAACCCTGAGCCTTCAGTCTATTAGTGTTGGACTCCGCCTAAGAGAGATGGAAATGAGAAAGAGAGGTTAAGAGGAATGAAGTGAGGAAGGGAGAAAAGAGAGCAAGTAAAACAAGATGGCGTGTGAGCAGGGCCAGATATCATTCCATTAATAAAAAAAAAACATCAAAGAACATCAAACATCATTTGTATCAAAGTGGAAACTACTGCAGTTTTCTGTATATCACATGCATGTTTAAAGTGCCCCTATTAGGCTATTTTTATACTTAAAAACATTTTAATTTTCTCATAATACACATTGCAGCATCACCTCATTTCTTACAGTGTCTGAAATGCTTTGATCATGGATTCGGTTTCTCTAAACCCTGCTTCCGAGAGACTTATTTGCTCTGATTGGTCTACTGCTTACAGTACGTGTCCAAAACAAGACACACATTATCATATCTGAATTTCAGCTCTGGAGTTTTTGCAGGAAGTAAGACTGGAATTACTGATGACGACGACGTTTCGGGCAGTTCAGAATCGTTCCTTTAGGGGACAATAACTCTATGTATCGTGCACTTTGATCTTAGAAACTTTGCAGACGTTTTACATTTACAAACAGCTATATATGGAAGCTTGTTTCCGCCACAGAAAAAAAAAGGTAATAGCGAATTATCTCACAATTCTTGAATGTAGTCAGAATTGCATGATATATAATAGCAACTGCTAATTTTTCCCACAAAATTGGACTTTATATCACGCAATTCTGACTATATAAGAAAAAAAGTCAGAATTGCAAGATGTAAACTCACAATTGTGAGATAAAAAGTCGCAATTATCTTTTAAAATGATTTATTCTGTGGCAGAAACAAGCTTCCATGGCTATATAACACGCTACACCAAAGATAATATCTGAAAAAGGATAATAGGGGCACTTTTATGTAAAGAGGTCTGCATAAAAATGTCTTCTGATGCACCTTGGTTTGTGAGAGTGTGTGTGCAGGTTCTGGTGCCGTGTTCTGCAGGAAGATGAGAGGGATGTCCCTCTGGTCACACAGCTGAACAAAGTGACTGCCTTTCAGGGAAGCTTCATATGTCAGCTCTCCGTTATTTGCCACAATTCCAATCTGATGTCTGAAGATTGAGGGGAAGAATAAAACCAGCTTTAAATCCAGTCCCGTTGCTGGCCATTTGGTGCCCTAAGCGTAATTCCTTTAAGGTGCCCGGGGGGAGGGGGGGTGGTGAATTAAACTACCCTGAGGTGAATTAAATGGGAGGGGTCTTCTTCCGGTGCCCCCTCAGCACTTGGTGCCCTACACACGGTGAGAGCGGTGGCGCTGTTTAAATCTAACAGTAAAGAAAGAAATGACATTCTCAAAATTTAACTGAAGTCTGCCAATGCAAAACTGACAAGACACTCTGATAATATGTTCTGAGTGGTTGCCAGGGCATTGCTATGTGGTTGTCAAGTGTTTGCATGTAGCTATGCAGTCACTAGTTCAATCTAAATTTCTCAGATTTATTCACTTGTTTTATTGTGCACTGGGTGAAAATGTTATGTCTGATGGCTTAAAAAAACTCTTCTCAACAGGAAACACAATCGAGTTAGCCTACAATTCATACCCGTAGCACAAACAAAGTGGTATAAACTGAACGAAAACTCTTAACTAACTTGAAATAACAATAAGCAATGCATTTGTTACAGTATTAATCTTTGTTAATGTTAGTTGTTCATTGTTTGTTCACAATGCATTAATGTAACAAATACAACTTTTGATTTGAATAATGTATTAGTAAATGTTGAAATTAACATTATCTTTAATTATGTTAATGTTAACTAATGAAACCTTATTGTAAAGTGTTACCATAAAAATACAGAGTACATTTGTTAAACATGACGTAACCCTCAATAACCATTTTTTCTGAGCATCTCTGATGTATGCATATCCTTTTGGTTTCACATTCATATGGCATGAGTTTCACATTGCCATGGCAACAAAGAAGCTCTCAGAGATGCTCTTTGTTTAAATGAATAAAAGATGCCCGAGGAGATTGGCTCCCCGTGGTCTGAGATCTCAGTAGAAAAAGATTCCTTCTCTTAATCCACATCCTGTTTAGATGTGATTGGTCAGATTTACAGAAGCATAAAATCCAATTTTCAAGTTAACAGGGTTAACTGTTTTATCTTTACATTCACTTTTCTACCATGTTACTGTCTAAGCGGTGTCCTGAAAGTTATGCACTTAATGTTGTGTTGTAATACTGGGATATAAAGGTGCATTTTGATGACATTTTCAGTTTGTAGAAAGACATTTAACATGCCACTTATTCAATATTCAAAACATCTCACTTTTTTTCTAATAACATCTTATCAGAAAAAAACCCTCCAAATACCATTACCCTTCAATTCTGGCAAACCCAGTGAGGAGGGTGGTACCGTAACGGGCCTTGAACTCCTGAAACCGACTACCATCGATCAGGCGACTCACAATCTAAACAGAGTTAAAAGAAAGAAATTAGTAAATGAACCCACAAACCATGTGAAACGTCAGCAGCATGTATAGTTTAAGTCTAAAGCTATGCATGTGCATGGGTCCTTACCAGTCTGACATCCATGCTGTGATTGTAGCAACGAGGTGCAAAACCCATGAGATCGTCCATGCTGTACAGGGGCTCCTCAACGAGAGTGTTGTCTTCTTCTGGGAGCTCATAGTTTAGGGTGGAGATGACGTTTCTGGTATACTCATATGCCTCATTCTCTGCTATGGCAAAATGGTCGACACAGCCACTCACTCTGGAGATATAGGCAAATTTTAATTAAATTTACAATAAAAAATAGATGCAATGTCTTTATCATCTTTATAAGTAAAACTATACAGGATGCATTTATAATATTGTTAATATGCATTACCAATATTAATATTATGTTCAATTACAGCATCAATTTTTGCTTTGTGGCAGGGCACATTATCCTGCTGAAAGAGCACAGCCACCAGGGAATACCATTTCAATGAAAGGGTGTACATGGTCTGCAACAATGCTTAGGTAGGTGGTACGTGTCAAAGTAACATCCACATGGATGGCAGGACCCAAGGTTTCCCAGCAGAACATTGCCCAAAGCATCACACTGCCTCTGCTGGCTTGCCTTCTTCCCATAGTGCATCCAGGTGCCATGTGTTCCCCAGGTAAGCGACGTACATGCACCCGACCATCCACGTGATGTAAAAGAAAATGTGATTCACCAGACCAGGCCACCTTCTTCCATTGCTCCGTGGTCCAATTCTGATGCTCACGTGCACGTTGGTACTTTTGGCGGTGGACAGGGGTCAGCATGGGCACCCTGACTAATCTGCAGCTATGCAGCCCGATATGCAATAAACTACAATGCACTGTGTATTCTGACACCTTTCTATCAGAACCAGCATTAACTTCTTGAACAATTTGAGCTACAGTAGCTTGTCTTTTTGATCGGACCACACGGGCCAGCCTTCGCTCCCCACGTACATCAGTGAATCTTGGCCGACCATGACCCTGTCGCCCGTTCACCACTGTTCCTTCCTTGGACCTCTTTTGATAGATACTGACCACTGCAGATCGGGAACACCCCACAAGAGCTGCAGCCGTCACAATTTGGCCCTTGTCAAACTCTCCCAACTTTGAGAACAGCGGCTGCGTCCGAAAACCTAGGCAGCTGACTCATTGCCTCGCTGCCTTATCAGACAATGACTTGTAAGGCAGCGCTTGTGCATGAAGACACCTCATGACGGACAGACTACTGAGGCAGCGTAACAGTTTAATGATCTACAGCAAAATAGAGAGAGCTTTGGTGAGAACTATACAAATATTTAATTACTACATTAGTAATTTCTCGCTAGAAATGACATCAGAAGTGGAAAATGTTGGTCAAAAACTTACATTTACACACAAACTGACCAACAAACGCAACTTTCGGACGCCATCTTTTTTTTCTTGCTCAACTGTCACCGAATGGAACACACAGGATTGTGGGATATCAAAGGCAGTGAAGGATACATATATGCTGCCTTCAAAGCTTGATCAGATGAAATTATCTCAGGAGACAGGAAGTGAAGCTAACATTAGATTTAGATGTGCCTTGATGCCTTGCGACCTTGAAATGTGTCCTCCGAAGGCAGCATTTTTCTATTATATTATAGTAGGTCTGTCTGTAAAGCACCACATATTCATCAATACTCATCAATCAATAACATGGTTGTGGAAATATGGGAATTGAGAACCACAGCTCTGGAGATCAACTAAGAGAATGCAATTATACAATGGAAACATACTCTGAGTGTAGCCTGGCTCCTCCCAGGTCCTCTGGAGAAACCTCCTCCCCAGTTGCAGCCTTCACCAAGGGTGGACCTCCTAAAAATATTGTTCCTATCCTGTGGACAATCACCGCCTCCTCAGACATAGTGGGGACATAGGCACCACCAGCTGTGCATGACCCACAGACTACTGACACCTAGAGGTCAAAACATCACATTGCATCAGATCAAATATTCTGTAATAATACTGCATATTCTAAAATGACTTTTTTAATACCTGAGGAATCTTCATTGCTGACATAACTGCTTCATTATAAAAGGTGCGTCCTCCGTGGTTTTTATCAGGAAAGATCTCTGACTATTGAAAGAGCAAAACCATTAATGCACCGTTAAGAGATTTCGGAGAAATGAAAATGCAAGTTACCTGAAGAGGCAGAAATGCACCACCACTGTCCACCAAGTAAACAAAAGGCAAACGATTCTGCATAGCCACAACCTGCGCCCTGAGCTGCTTTTTAACTGTTATAGGATACGCTGTACCTCCTTTCACAGTGGCGTCATTCGCGCTGAACATGCACCAGAGTCCATTAATTTTACCAATTCCTGTGAAAAACAAATAACACTGTTACTAAGGAAGCAGTTTGAGAGCAATACCTATGCACAAATATTTTAATATTAATTAATGTTTAATAAGTCTAATAATATTATGTCTAACAAAAATACAGAATTAATAAATAAACAACCCTTGCACACTTGAATGGTTGCAAGATGGTGCACTGAAAAACAAACTTTGGGGGGAAAAAGAAAAAAGGCCATATTTATTTGGTTTTATTTATTATTTAATGATTATTAACTATATTTATTTATTTCGATAGCAAAGTTTCAGTCATGCAATCTCGATTCAAATGACAAAATTCAAAAGCTTCAAAGAGAAGCATGAACGAAATTAAAAGGATTTTACTCCTTTCAATGTCTGGTATTTATTTATTGGTTTATTTTATGTTATTCATTTTTTTATAAACCATAACACTTTTCTCTGTATTTTGTATTCCTGCACCTGTGAGACAGCCTGCTGCTGGAATGTCTCCATAGGGCAGACCAAGGCCAGCGAAAGGAGAAAGTTCTAAATAATCTTCATCATCCAGCAGCATGCGGAGTCTGTCTCGCACCAGGACCTTTCGATTCCTCTGCGTATGCCGTGCTATAGCGTTTTCACCACCCCCCTTCATTACTTTTTCCTTGTGTTCAAGGTATCTGATAAAGTAAGACAACATTACATGGGGCGAATATCACTTTTATGATACATTTTTGATGAGGGAATTATTGTAATGTAAAGGTAAACATCTTCAATGAATGTAAATCAGATTTACTTTTGCTGACAGATCAGGCTGTTCCTGAGATTCGCTTCAAATACATGTCTGTGTGCTGGCTGAAATGCTCCATCTATAACGGGAAAGGCACTTGGCAGGCGTCTGGAGCTCATACAGCGGTGTGATGCTGCTGGCTGATGTGTCCTATGTGTCAAGGGTTGCCACAGACTGCCGGAAACAGGTGAGTGTGCACAGTGGTAAATAGAGAAAGATACTCTAGTGAGATGTATGAGTTTATTCCCTTTTATCTGGAAAGACCTGGTGAAATAAGAGACATACATGTTATTTGTAACTCTTGGAAAAATACATTGGTTTACTACCCTAGCTTTATTAATAATAATAATAATAATAATAATAATAATAATAATAATTATAGTCTCTTATGCTCATCAAGCCTACATTCATTTGATCAAAAATACAGAAAAAACTGTAATATTGTGAAATCTTATAACAATTTAAAGTAATGGTTTTCTATTTTAATAAACTTTAAAATATAATTTATTTCTGTGATGCAAAGTTTATTTTCATCAGCCATTACTCCAGTCTTCAGTGTCACATGATCCTTCAGAAATCATTCTAATATACTGATTTGATACTCCGTTATTATCAATGTTAGACATCAACAGTTTTAAAAAGTTAAAAAGAACAGCATTTATTCAAAATAATCAGTTTTTATCAATTTAACACATCCTTGCTCAATAAATGTATTAGCCCAAACTTTTGAATGGTACTGTATATTGTTACAAAAAATATATTTTAAATAAATGCTGTTCTTTTTAGCTTTTTATTCATCAAAGAATCCTGAGGAAAAAGTATCACCACATAAATATTTAGCAGCACAACTGTTTCCAACATTGACAATAACTAAGCATATCAGAATGATTTCTGAAGGATTTTGCATCACAGAAATAAATAATATTTTAAAGTACACTGTAAACCCTAACATCCAAAATAAGTAATTGGTCTGAGTAAACTCAAATTGAACAAATTAGTTCAAACAAATTAACTTTTATGAGTATTTAAATCTTTCTTTTCATTTGAGTTCACAAAACTGACACATTTTAAGTAATCTGAATTTTTTCGTTTTATGCACGTGTTTCTTTTAATTTAGACAAACTTAAATTTAACTGAAACTGGGCTGGGATTTATATTTCCCAGCATGCTCCAGCAGGACACTCAAAAGGGAGAGTAAAGGCTAAAATTAAGCATTATATAATGTCTTTTGCATTGGTAGTCAATGGCTGCCAAGATCTGCTTGCTTACAAACATTCTTCCAAATATCTTCCTTTGTGTTCAGCAAAACAAAGAAATTCTTACAGGTTCGGAAAAACTTGAGCGTGACTAAATGATGACAGAATTTTCATTTTTGGGTGAACTATCCCAAGAGCAATTAAATGATGAGTACAAAATAAAAATCTGCACGTTCTGCTTACTTAAACTTTGAATTCCTTGACTTAAAAAATGTTATGTAACCAATTGCCTTTAAATATTGTAATGTTTCCAAACTTTTGACAGGTACTATGTATATTATTATTCATATATCATTATTATTTGTAACTTCATGTACAATATATCTCATTGCGAGTGTACATCATTTAATTTTTTTAAATAAATATTTAATAAATATTTTTCAGATGTAATATTTTTTCTAATTTAATTTAAACTTTTTAAAATGAGCAATAACTTAACTGTTATTATCGCTTTTCCAAATGGCAGTATTGTACTGTAACAAGACAAGCCCGTGATGACAGGAATCTGGAGAAGGGTAAAGAAGACACCTGACGCTTGTTTATAACCCAGTATTTTATCATTGATACAATAAAGCTGGTATTTGTCATAGCTGAAATTAAAGTGTTTCAAAGCGTTGCACACAAACATGCTACATCTATCATAGGAAGGAACGCGCAAGAAATATGAAGTGGCAACCCTGCACCAGGTAAACGTGTATAAACGATAAATATAGTACAATATATTATCTTAAATAATGTTTTAATAATACATTTTAAGAAAAACAACAAAGCTATACCTTTGCATTAATCTTTCTGTTAAAAACGATTAGTTTTATACTGTTTGCTGCAATTTTATTCTTTCTTTTTAAGTGTGTCAAAGGTCGTTATGAGCTCACTGGGATTGTAAAAGCAAAGAGCTTTCTAAAACGACGGAGGTAAATGACTTAACCTTAACATTTAGCACATGGTCTTACCTTAACACACAACAGTACATGATGAGAAGAGCGGTAGAAGTCTAAAAAACTGAATTTGTTATAGTGTAACAAGAAAATAAGTCTGGAAGGAAACAAGCATAAAGGAACGCTTGTGTTTGCGATATAATGCACAGATAATGAAATAATGGCCACTAGAGCGCAGTATACACCAGCAAATGGGTGTAATACGTATCCCATTGACGTTGTTAATTCTTATCAAGCCATAACGCACAGTAGTACGAGACATTCTATTCTATTCTATTCTATTCTATTCTATTCTATTCTATTCTATTCTATTCTATTCTAGTCTAGTCTAGTCTAGTCTATTTATGCACTATGGGAAGAAAAAAAAACTTTTAAGCATTTAAATCTAAGCATTTATTATACTGTTATAGATAACTAAAACTAAAACCATAAACAGTTTCCATTATTTGAATTAAAATAAATGTGAACTGGAATAATATAGAATAGGCCTTTAAAAAAAAAAAAAAAAAAAAAAAAAAAAAAAACCTTCTTATTTTATTTCGGCTAAATTTTCATTTAGTTTAACTTGATGTATTATAATAACTACAGCTAAAACCGAAATTAATATAGGCCTATATAGCATATATTTTTAAAACTAATAAAAATTATAAAATCACACACACACACACACACACACACACACAAAACAAAAAACAAAAATTTAGAAATAAATACATATAAAACAAATGAAGACATTTTCTGTATTGTTCTTAGTATAAAAGTACATATAAAGATTGGCTAACAGTGTCATATAACCTTAAACTATAGGCCTACCAGACTTTGACTAAACGATAGACAGATTTTTAAAAAAACAAAAATCACAAGACTACCCACATGCAAAACTCTCTAACTCACATTTAACTGTAGCCTATATATAGATACATGTAAAATGGTTTAATTTTATTACATTTAACATATGCAAAACCTTGTTAGTTTTCATAACCATTTCAGTTTCAGAAAGCTATCACATTTTTTATTGCTAGTTAAACATAAAGACTTGAGCAGTGAGTCTACCTAAGTGAGGCCAAACAAAATAAAAATAAAATGAAGATATATTCTTTAGATCTGTTGGCCGAATCAGAGTAATAACAAAAATATCTTTCAAATTAAAAGATTGTGCAAAGATGGGTGGTTTGTTTGAATGGGAATATAAGTCAAACCAAAATCTCTGAACCACGTCACAAGAATAGAATAAATGTATTAATGTTTCATCTTCGTTACCACAAAATGTGCAAGTACTAGGAATATCTATTTCTAGGAACATATTTGGACACTGTTGAATTGACAGGGTATATTTTAAAGTGGACTTCTTTGGTTTTGTTAGGAATAAAGCATGTATGAGGTAACAGCCATGCTCTTCTCCAGTTAATATCCAAGCCATCACTTCCAGAAGTCATTCCGCACGTGACGTCATACGCATGGTTTTTCTCGCCGCGCACTCCTCCCCGCGAGCACTCAGGCAAAGTGTAAAAATGGCGTCCATCATGGAAGGGCCGCTGAGCAAATGGACTAACGTCATGAAGGGGTGGCAGTACCGCTGGTTCGTACTGGACTATAACGCCGGGTTGCTGTCATATTATACTGTAAGTCTTTCTTGAACGGCTGCGAGATATGAGTACTAAGGGTTGATCACTTAGTGGCCCATTCTGCTTTCGTTTAATGCTGGGAAGGGAAACGAGCACTTGCAGGCCTGTCAGGAGTTGGAATTCTCAGCTGGTTGGGGCGGGGTTTGGCTTGAGTGACTGCGACTTCATCCAATCCGTGCTTTGCTGGGGAAGCTGTTAGCCAATGAGCAGTTAGATGAGATGTGTTGCCAACAGGAAGGCCACCTCCCTTGGAAAAATGCTTACAGTAGTATAGTTTACTTTGCAAAATTTGAAGGGTGGAGGCGTCCACATGTGACCGCTGTTTTGAACGTATTAGCTGCAGCAGGGTATTAAATGTGTTAACGCAAATTTCTAGCTTTCAGACTTGTATCCGAAACCCTCTATTATGTTCAAACACAAGATAAATAGCTAAGCTAAGAGCTGCAATTGCTGTCACTAAATCATCCACAGCTTGAGCTCTCAGGTTAGTTAATGTCTACATATATAAGCCGTTTATGTTTTTAGCCATTGTTTGGTTATTGACCCTGTCAATAAATGTTAAAATAGGTAAAAAATGAATTCTTTACTCTGATTTCCTGGTTCCTTGTTTACTCTGACGCTAATACTGCATGTAATCAAGACCCAACAAATGTCTGTCACTGTCAGATATAAAGCTAAAAGTAATACACACACACACACACACACACACACACATGCATATTATGGTATAGGTATATACCATAAAGTGCTTACTTTAAGAAGTATGTTGAATAGTAATATAAAAGGATGTCATATTATATATTAAAAGGCAGAAGAATAATGTTAAACGTTATGCCATTTTTCTACTGTATATTCTGAAATCCAGGTTGGTTACATGTATGGTCTTTGACCCAACATATCAATATGTGAACATTTTAAGTCTTCTTCTACAAAATGAGACTTGGACGTATATCACTATGTTGGTCGTTTATCAAACCCTTCTTTTTATCACTCTGTCTCCTCCTTCAGTCCAAGGACAAGATGATGCGTGGCTCTAGAAGAGGCTGTGTGCGACTTCGGGTAAGAAGCTTTCTTTATTGTTAAAGCAGGACTAAGTTGAATCTGGCCTCCTTTTTTTTTTTTTTTTTTTTTTTTTTTTTTTTTTTTTTCTGTCCATCATTTCAGTAATTAACTCATATCTGTGGTTGTCCTTGTTCTGACTATTATTCTTGTTTGGCTATACTATTAATTTTGCCCTGGCTGCCCTTGAGAATCTGCCATCAGGATATTTTTGCATGGAGGAATAATTTTATGCTTAATGTATTGTATTTTTAATAGAGGTAGAATGCATCTATTAGCGAGTCTAAGAATAGGTGTTTAGGTCTGGGTTTTGTGCAGAACTCTCCAGTTTTTCAACATCAGATTTAGTAAAAAATTTCGACGTGATCCTCGCTGAGTATACAGGAGCATTGTGATATTAGAACAATATGTCTAGAACACACGGCCCTTCCCAAAAATGTTGTATAGATTAGCATTAAGATTTGTTTTGACTGGAATTATTAGAACCTAGCACAAAATATGTGTCATTGTTCATGAGGTGAGTGAAATGACTCACCTATTAAACACAATGCTGTGAAAACTGTTCACCAGCAGATGGCACACTCTTCCGTTTAATATGCAGAGGACAGTCATGAAGTAGATTTAATGCAGAGCAGAATTGTTATATACAGAGTATAATTAATGTGTTAAACTGAATGGTATTGTAAGTATTTTAGTTGTAATCAAGTCGACGGCTTAAATACAGGCTAAAGACTGTAAAATACATTATCACTCATGTTTTATGTTCCTAATTCTAGTTCCTAACCCTATTATGCAAGTAGTAATGCTTAACTTGAGCAACTGTTTGTAGTTAAATTGCAATTAAATAATTCTTAAGTGTTAGTTAAATGGTTTTGTGTATCTCCTGTAATGTCACTCTATTGTACTGCTTTAATTGGTGTCATAAATTCAAGTGAACTACTCGCTCTCAGACAAGAATCAATTTCTTATTTAAGTCAGATGTTCAAAATGCTTTGGGCGTTGGCTTATTTTTCTCAAGGCCTGTGGTCAGATCTGATGTGAGCAGAGCTCTCTTCCTCTCAGTTAGTAAGGGCACTGCTTAGTACATCTGTATTTAAAGTAAAAATGTAATTTTCTTTCAAATGTAATTCTCCTTTATCCGTTTCAACTTTTTCTTTAATAGACCGTTGGCATGTTTTTAAATTGCTCTCTTTAATGTTTTTCATATTATATATCTGTTGTGGTAGTGCATCAGCTATGAAAGAGTTAATAGTCGTATGTTTTTCCTCTGGTCCTGTAATACTTACAGAATGTGCTGCAGTTTCTCTCTCTCTCTCTCTCTCTCTCTCTCTCTCTCTCTCTCTCTCTCTCTCTCTCTCTCTCTCTCTCTCTCTGTCCTCTCTCTTTCTCTCTCTCTCTCCTTCTTCTTTCTCTCTTTTCTGTTTTCCCTCCCTTTCCGCCTTGTTCCCCTCTCCCTCTCTTTCTTTTTATCACCCTTACTCCACCCATTCTTGCCCACCCCTTTTCTTCTCTCTCTCTTCTCATGTGCATAAGGGAGAGAGGCAGAGGAACGTAGAGAAAGAGAGAGTGAGCGAATGACGTGTCCCTCAGTCTGAATGGCTTTCGCTGCGTTTCTTTTTTGCAGGGAGCTGTGATTGGAATCGATGACGAGGACGACAGCACTTTCACCATTACCGTGGACCAGAAGACTTTCCATTTTCAGGGTGAGGTCTCCATTCTCTCGTTCTTCTGGGGCTTTTTGTCTCGTCCATCTCCTCGCTCATCTTCTGTTCTTTGGCACCTCTTGCCTTAAAGCTTTTAACCAGTGTTTGTAGTGCGGCCATCAGCCGGCTGCTCACGTGTGCCCCGTCTCGCTCTCTCACTCGCACCTCTCTCTCTCTCTCTCTCTCTCTCTCTCTCTCTCTCTCTCTCTCTCTCTCTCTCTCTCTCTCTCTCTCTCTCTCTCTCTCTCCATGCTCCTCGTCCCTCCTCTCCTCTTTCCACTGTTTATTTTTGCTCTTGCTTACTCATTCTCCCCCACATGCTCTTTTTCATTTTGATTTTAAAGAGGATTATGACATCAGTAACCAGCGTTCTACTGCAAACACGACCCACACACACACTCGCATCAGTTGCGTGCACGCAATCCAAACATACATTAGGCCTGGCGCGTTTGTCCGGCTTATCTCTTGCGACCACTGACCGGGACGAGCTGCAGACTTCATAGCTTTAAGAATTGAGTTCAGAGACACTCAGATTTTTTTTTCCAGGATCCACATTGAACTTCTGCTAGGAATTTCACTGGAGCTGGAAGAACTCTGGAGAAACGGAGTAGAACAGACAGTCCCACCGCAGGGTTACGCAAGGCTGCTGGCTGCTGAGCTCCAGGTTTTTAGCCTCTAGCCTCCACCTTCTCTCACTGGCTCATCTATCCTCCTCCACCCCCCTTCGCATCCGCCCTGCCGGGGATGCGTTCACTCTCCCCATGCCCTCACCCACTGCTATGTTCCGACACTGTATGCTGTGGCTTTACAGTAAGAAGGGTAAGGTCACGCTCAGCTGGGACTCGTCTGATTGCATCTTCTGCAGTGGCTGCTTATTATTGCAGTTTGTATTGATAAGTCTCGACCATGCTTTGTTTTGATTTACAAATGGAGTTGGTTGGTAGAATTAACTTTGAGTGTGGGTTCTCAAGAGTTACAGGTTTAGAAAATGTGTACCTGGCGGCATTATATGTAGTATGTTTCGATTTTAATTTAATCACCCCGAGATTAGTCTCGTTGCTTTCTCGCACTTCATATTGAATGAAGATAGCCTTTTTCTCTGTATTCATTTTCACTTTGACCTGTAAAATTCTTTGCCGACCTCTGTAGTATTGTGTGTCAGTTGTGCTATGGTATGCCAATCCAAACCTTTAAAAAAAAAAAAAAATTGTGGCATAACTTGATTTCCCGTTGTGTATTTCTATGCGTGTGTAGCGCAGGCTTCGGGTTTCAACAATCTCCTCATACCGTCCACCTCTCTAGACCCTCAGGGATTCGTCCTATCAGTTCTCCTATCGCCATTTCTGCTGTCATTTACCCTACAGCGGAAATAGTTTTGTGCCTCCCGATCTCAATGGACCAGAATTGCTGCACAAGTTGCTTGTCTTAGTTATTTATGGAATTGTTTTTATTTTATTTTTTTATACGGTTACAGTGCCGTGTTGGGATCAGGATGGTATATTCTTGAGTAAAGTTTTATGTTTTGTTGTAGACATGAGAAAATGATGATTTGAATATTGTTATTATTATTAATATTATTTCTACTAGTCTCAGATGGCATGCACACGGAATGATAAATCAATAAATGAAAGGGAATATCCAGTTACTCAAAGGAATTTTTAATTGGTTGGATATTCCTTTCATTTATTGTACTAAACATAAATACTCACATTATACAAATATAACAGAAAAAGTAAGTAAATGTTTGTTTTTCATAGAAATGTCTTTTCACTACTTTAAAGTGGCCTTAATGATAGAAGTTCTTCATTACAGCACTAAGACCTGACTAGCACTACCATTCTTTAAGAAATTAATCATTTTATTCGCCAAGGACACATTCATTCTGATCTTATTGAATTCAGGGAGTCAGGGCAGGCAGTTTTGTGTTTTCAAGGTACCAGTTTTCCACAATGATTTCTTCTGAGGAAAAACCTAGGTGCTGGATTTGACAAAGTTTGCGAGGTTTGCATGATCTTCTGCTATTTCCCTTGGTGTTATCTTTATGGTCCTGTTTACACCTGGCATCAAGATGCATTTTGGTTGATCAGATCGAAAGTGGGCGACACTCACGGTAAACGGTCTAAAACGTTTCGAGCTTGTCCACTTTCAACCACTTCTAGAGGTAGTCAAACACATTCGACCGTATTGCTTTCGTAGTGTAAACGCTCATGTGGTTAAATGTGTTCAAACAGCAACAAAAGTCCGCGCACTGACCTAATGCATTAAGTGAAGCGCTTTAGCCAGATAGGATTTAAACTTTGTTGGCTGGATACCCAGGTTTGGTTTGACAACGAAAAACGCACCCAGCACAATGTTCTCTCACCATTCCTGATTTCTAACACACACTCACTGTGTTTGCCGTTGTCTTGCGGCTGTCAGAGCAGAAACGAAAGCTGATGCTCTCCATTTCCGTTCTCTATTTTTCTGTCGTCTCCGTGCACATTCATATGTAAATTTATGCCAGGTTATTTAGTTTAGATCTGAAAAACCCCAAACATTTACCTGCCCATAGACCCTCCCCTCGAAGAAATCAGGACAGAAGAGGTTGAAAGTGGGCAAAAGTGGCGGATTAAAACACCAGGTATAAATGGGTATGTGTCTCCTTTGTCTACTTGTGTTTTGGTCAATCGGATCACATCTTAATATCAGGTGTAAACAGGGCCTATAGCCTTTTGCAGATTTGCAGTTTGCTGCACAATAGTCTATTAATGTGAATTATCGATTTGAGATTTACACGTCCCTTGACATCGTGTTGTTTTAAGGCTGATTGCAATGCTCTGACAGTAACCAGAATTCAATACGTCACTTCTCAGACATTCCAAGAGCTAAAAAAAACGCCAGTTCAACATGTTCAATCAAGAAAAAAAAGTGCCAACAGATGCCAACAAGGGTATCACACTGATCTTACAAAACCAGACTTTTGCCATTGTTTACCGTCTGTCGGTGCAGAGCTTTTTCTGTCTAGATAGATGGTTGTGCTGGTTGTCCAGCATTAGTTTGACTGTGACACTAAAACATTATTAGCATTATTGTTGTGATTTTTGCTGTGTATGGGGTTAGTGCAGGGTGGAGTGATTTGTAAAGTGAGATGTATTCAGGATAAACCTAAGCAAAACTGTGGTGTGGATTTCTTGTTTCGACATGAAACATCATCAGGATTATTCAAGCGGCCCACTGGGCTAAAACTAAACAACATGCTGATAAATATTACTGTGTAAAAACAAAAAAATACTTGCTCTAAAACTTGGTGGTGCTTGTGGAGAGATCCCCTGATATGATTGTGTAAAGCGCTTTGAGTGTACAGTAGTACATAGTAAAGCACTATATAAATGCCTCTAGAAATGCACTCTCAGGACCATAGCTATGTGAGCTTAAACTTTCATATCTGTGAATATAAGAATATAGTTAATCTCCCCATTCAGTAAGATACATTTGAGATTTGGTGGGTAGTTTGACCAGTCAGGATGGGTATATATAGAGAGGTTCATACAATGTCGGCCGCAGAGGCGGCTCAGAGAAACTGTACTTGCTATTTAGAGGACCATCCATAATTCATCATAATCTTCTGTGGCCCAGTATCAGCCCTGCCTGAAAGCCCCTTTATTTTCTCTGAGCTAAAAGCCTCTACCTGTCTTCCTCTCAGACACTTGACTAGAGAGAAAAAAAACAGACAGCGTTTAAAAGCTCCCAGCGTCAGACACTGAGCTCCTGCTGGCAGTGGATCAACATTTGCATTCATGCTCCCGAGGGGAAAGAAATAACAGAGAGGGAGAAAAGACGTGGAACAGTTAAATGGAGGAAGAATGAGCTACTGGTGTGTGTTTTTTCTCTCTGTCGTCAAACTCTCATGTTTCCGCAGGACAGAGCTGGCAGGGGAATGATGCAGGGAGTCACATGGAAGCTGCAGTGAGTTTAGGAGAGACTGCAGGAATGTGCACACACACACATGAGCTCTGTTCCATAGGCAGCATTTTAGAGCTCTTGCCCAACACGAAAGCTTTTTCATACTATGGATATAAGCCTGCAGAGTGCACACTGTTTTCTGGACACAGCAATGCACTAGGGATGCACAATAAATCGGTACCATATATGTTATTTTTCATTTCTTATTAAAGGTGCTCTAAGCAATGTCACACGTTTTTTAGGCCAAAAAATGTTTTGTCACATACAGCATCGGTATCCACTAGCTGCCTGTCCCCTGTCTGTTTTGGAAATATATTGGCTAATATTAGACCTCTAATTACAATATATTTTCCTTGTTTTTACATTTAGATGACCTTTCCCATAATTTAATGCTCACTTAGTTGATCTTTAAAAAATACTAATAGTTTAATAATCATGTTAAAAGCAAGTCTTGAATGTCCAATGAATGTCCATTTTTGATGCTGTACATTAGGGGTGTAACAGTACACGTATTCGTACCGAACCGTTTCGGTACAGGGCTTTCGGTTCGGTGCACGTGTGTACCGAACGGTTCTGAATGCAATCTTTAACAGTTAACAGTCGGCTTGTTTTAAGCGCGGAACATACTTCAATCCGAGTTCTCATTAGGGCTGTGCAATATTGAAGAAAAATGCGATATGCAATACCTTGTTAAATAATGCAGTATTCAATATGCGTTACGATATGCGTTACGTTGGTGTGTAAAATCTATTTAAATTATATTAAAATAATTATTTAAAAACTGAGAATGATACCATTTATGTGTTTCACAGTCTTTCTGGGAAAAGAAAGCGTCGTTACAATTTCTAAAAGTGACCAGCAGTGTTTTAGCAAAAATTAATGTCACAAATCTGACAATATAATTTTCACATCAATGTAAACAAACAAAAATGTAATGCATGTATGTAAATGCAAAAACTCTTTGCTTGACTTAACATCAAGAACATCCAGGTAAACAAAGATTATTCTTTTTATTTATCTTTGTTATTAAAAATAAGAACTAAAAACAGTAGTCTTCACATGAATTAAATATACACTGATACATAATAAAGCTACAAAGGCCAAGAGCACTGAGTGATTTTCTCTTTTTCTTTTGTTGTTTGACAGACAGTGGCAGGTTTACTGTATCGGCTGTATCGGCAGGTTTACTGTATCGGCAGGTTTACTGTATCGGCAGGTTTTACCGTGTCGGCAGGTTTTACCGTGTTGGCAGGTTTACTGAAAATGCATTAGTCTTTTTTTACAAAACATTTCTGTTTCAAATAATTGCTGTTATTTTGAACTTTCTTTTCATCCTGAAAATAATCATCATAGTTTCCACAAAAAAATATTAAGCAGCTAAACTGTTTTTAATATTGATGATAATAGCAAATCAGCGTATTTGAATGATTTCTGAAGGATCATGTGACTGTTATGCTGAAATTATGCTAAAAATTCAGTTTTGCCATCACAGGAATAAATTACATTTTAAAATATATTTCAAATAGAAATCAGTTATTTGAAATTATAATAATATTTCACAATATTTCTGTTTTTACTGTATCAAATAAATGTAGTCTTGGTGAGTGTATATGAATTCTTGCCAACCTCAGACTTGAACACTAGTGTATATAATTTGAATATCAGTTATTTGTTATTGGCCATGACATGTAAAAAACTATTTGCTTATTTGTGTTGGCCAGAATTTTCTAAAATATCATCATCAACATGCTCTACTTCTTTTTGGCTCCTCTGACCGTAACTCTTTGTTTCACTGTTCTTTAACATCTTGTGCTAGCTTAGTAGCAAGTCCGGTGGAGACAACAGCTGCTACTGCTGAGGAAGTGCCTTTCAAGTTTATTAGGTTTAAATGGACTTATGTAAATGAGACATTTTGCTTGAGTGCTTGGGTCTTTCTCTTTTTCTTGCATACTGCTGGGGTGTCGTTAGAAGGGCACATTGCATAAGGTGCCCTCGTTCCACTCTGAAGATCGCCATTGCTCTCCAGAAACACACACTCCACCTTTTTCTCATAAATCTATATTAATATTTTTTTTTTCATGTTGTACAAAGGGTTTTGCTGTGGTCTTTAGGTCAGTGTTAGCATGTCCTCATTGCCAAATAACAGACAAGTGCAGTGTTTTGTAATCAACTCTACTACCTCACCTAGTGAAACCTCATTGGCTAGAGAGAGGAGGTAGCCTGGCATCATGCGTCACGTGATCTCCACTCCCATGCCAATAGCCCAGGGAGGGGCCATGTTTGTTTTGGACTGTGTCTCACACGGATCTAGGACATTGATTTCAAGCATGTTCCATAGATATGTGATGGCTTTTTGTGGTCCTGTGTGAATGAACACTGCTGTCCTTTACAAGCAGGTAAAAAGAACTAAAGTTCTCTTATCTTCTTGAAGATACTAATCCGCTTGTGTTTTTTGCTATTTCTGTCTAATGTGTATTGATTATTAACCGATTGAGTGTATGTGTGATGCTGCTGTGCCTAAAGGTTGTTGTATCATCTATTAGGTCGCCTCCACACACACGTGAATGAGGGGTTTGAGTTGTTCAACTATATTTGAATTTGTCAGATTTTCTTTGTGCTTCTGAAAGCTTTTCGATTTTCTGCTGAGCTTTGCACCTTCAGTCCTTGAGGAAATTATTAAATGTTCGTCTAATGGCTATTAGAAAGAGAGATAGATTCAGTCTAATGTCTTTCTGTGAACTTTGTGTGGTACCTTCTCATGCCAAACTTCAAATCAAGCCTTAGAGGTTTGATTTGCCACTTGCTACATTTAGTATTTTATTTAAACTATTTACTCTCTCGTCATTTGATGCTTTATTATTTTCTTTCTGTTGTGGAGCATGTTTTGAGGAATCTTCACATACTCTTTTACATAGAAAGGGGATGGATAACAGTGGCTCTCAAGCTCCAAAAAGCTGCATAAAAGCAGCAAAAAACTCTTCCAAATTTAAATAATTATTTACTGAAAATCACTCAAGCTTATAAATATTATTCTTGCAAGAGTATCAGGTAAACAAATGAAAAAGTTAAATAGAAGGATAAAATAATTTTGAACAAAATGAAGACTTTTTTTATTTTATTTTATCAGCCATTCCTCTAATGGTGCACTTTATGGTTTTATGCCTGATCCATAGATCTTTTGAAGCGCAAAGGCTGTGTTTTTAGTCACACCTTTTTTTTTATTTTTATTTTTTCTGAAATTTCATCCCTCTTTTCTACAAGAAACTCCATCACTAACGTTATTTACCATTCATATTGACTTAAGGGCAGAGGCTTTAATTTGTGTGTGTTTAATGTCCTGTTTAACTTGCCACAACCCCGTCTTGTCTTCTTGAAACTCTACCTGTTTTCGTTAAGGAAAAGCAGATACGACAACAGAGCTGTAGTTACCGTTGTCACATTTACAGTTCCACGGCAGGGTCATTCTCCACTCTCCATTTCACTCGCCGTGTGTTTGCGGTCTGTCTTGCTTATTACTAATGGATGTGTTTTTGGATATTTGCCCCTCAGCCCGTGACGCAGATGAGCGGGAGAAGTGGATTCATGCCTTAGAGGGGACGATTCTACGCCACACCCTTCAGCGGGTAAGAGCCACATCTAGGCCACATGTACCATGATTACAGCTCAGTCAGACAGGTAAAGAATCTTTTCTAAAATATGCTTAAACCCCATTACATTTTGGGGGATGTTTTTGACTTTTATTCCATTTCTGTTCATTTCTGTTCATTTTGAGGTCAACTATGTGCTATATGATGTGCTCCTAAAATGTGTAAAATGAAAGTATTAGTATTTTATTTGATTATTACCGTTATTGTATTTTTATATTATTACAATTTTTAGAAACTATAAAATTAGATTTTTTTAAATGAATATAAAAATGTATTTCCTTACTTCAAACTGTTTGAGAAGTAATAATTTTGTAATGGAATTTAGTTAGAAGTAATGGATTTTTTTTTTTCTTAATTTTCATAAATTGTGTAATCTATCGAGTGTGGTTTCTCCGGGTTATGATGTAATTATTCTTTTTTTAAGATGATGCCTCATATGATGCCTTGTATGCCTCAGCTTTCTGTTTCAATAAGAAATACTTCAATACAGAAAAGACATTCTGTGTTGTCTTTTTTGTGACAGCAGTTAGTCAAAGGAATGTTATTTTCCTGAAACTGGGAGATGTGTCCTCCATTTTGGCTGTTGTATTTAAAACAAAGGCCTGATTTCACAAACAGGGCTTAGACTAAGCCAGGGTTAGGCTTTAGTTCAATTAGGACATTTTAAGGAGCTTTTCATAAACGTGCCTTAGAAAGAAACATTACTGATGCTGATGCATTTTAGTCTGGGCCTAGCTTAAGCCTTGTCTGTGAAATCAGGGAAATGTTTTTTTTTTTATTTATTTTTTATTCGAGTTTGTAAAAGATTTGCTTTAAGAATCTGAAAACTACAAAAATAAACTCTGAGGGTATTAAATGCTCTTGACGTGCTACATATCAACGTAGAAAACCAGGACAGACTGAGACAAGCATGTGTTTTTACTTAGTTTCTCTCCTCATATTTTTCCAAATTTCTTGTAAATAATTCAAGGCTCCCTTTTGTCCTCTACCTCTGTATTCTTTCCCTCATCATTTCCTCTTGAAGGTCTCTCTGTTCCATCTCCACCTTAGCTCTGTGTTTAAAAAAACCAAAAACTGCTGACTGGCATCTGCGTGTACCTACTCGCAGAGTGTGTGCAGCTATCCGGTCACATGATCTCCTTCAGCCAATCACAGCTTTGCTTATTCAGCCAGCCCCTCCTGTGCAGCAGATGGCAGATCCAATCACAGCACTGTATTGTGTTTTCTACAGTCTGTAAGGTTAATGCTACTTTCTCTTCTGCTTCTTTTTCTTTTGAGGAAGTCTTCTTCCTGGTCAAGAGCAGTTTATAGAACCAACTCTGAGTTCAGCCAACAAGCCAATAGGTATTTGTTCACCTTATACGCCCCTCCTTTAGAGGGGAAACTTACAGGAAAGGGTGTGTGGACTGAAACTTGAAAGTGTTTCTGTGAATTTGGATCAGATTTGTGGAGGAATGTCCTGCAGTGGTAAGAACCGAGTGAGTATTTTTGTTTTGTTGAAGTTTACTGATGCAGTAAATGGGTCATACTCTGTGTGTATGAGTGTGCACAGGTAGGGGTGGGTGTGTGTGTTTATGAAAGTAGGAAAGCATTTGTTTTTGGAAATAGAGAGGACATGGGTCACAGTTGAATGCGTAGTTACTTTTCTACTGACTTGTTATTTGTAACTTCAGCCATATCATTGTGTACAGTCTGTGTTGCCATAATAGAGCACATGACTTTAAGTCAGTCTTGTGGGTTTGCTTTTCAAATGTGTCACTGGTCAGTTTGTCTCTTAAAATGCACAAAGATAGTCTGTACACCTCAGCTTGCTCAGATGATTCATATTAAAACCCTTCTCTCTGCAGTTGTGTTAGATGTTCAGATTTTCTGCCACGAGTCAGACTGAAGGAGTGAGTCAGTGGGAACAGCTTCTTGTCTGTACAATCTGTATTTTCATGCGTGTGAAAATACAGCTACCATGCTACTTAACGGCTACCATGTAGCTCTCAGCATGCCGCAGCTTTTCTCTGCCAGGCACAGGATAAAATAATTATGTAATGCTCTCCGAGGTTTGCAAATGCTTGTTAAGAGGTATTTCGATAATTTGTACATAGCAAAACAGCAGATTTCAGGCCTGCTGGGAGGTGAGATGTTTATGGTGCCTGCAGGATATGACCAAGCATATGTTCCTGAACTTAACTGGTAGAGAATTTTGGTTAAATTCCCAGGGAACATGCATTTTGAGTAAAGCAATTGCCAGATACGTATCAGTTAAACGACAAATCTGATGGTCCCTTAATCAGAAATTGACCCTTATGTTGATTATTTTAGAGTTTAAGTCGGAAATACTAGTTAACCGATGATGTTTTACTTTCTAAGTTAAGGTCATAAACTTGCCTGCAAATTGTGGACACTGTGACATGTTGTGGAATGTGCATACAACATTTCTATTACGATTGTAATGTTTGCAGCAGGTCAGTTTGACCCGGATATTTAATTTGTTTAAAAATGGTTACAGTACTGTCTGTTTTAAAAATACAAGTACATTGTTAAATACAGTTTTAAGTTATATGTATTTTTATATGAGAATTTGAGATTGAGATATGAGATTAATGTTTCCTTTTTTTTTTTCTCTCTCTTTTTTTTCCACAGTGATTTTTTGGTGACTCCACAACGATTGTACCCAGATTTCCATTGTAATACACTGATAATTACCTTTTGGATAAATATGTTTTATTCACATAGAAAAGCAGCAATGTAGCCGTTAAGATGCTAGTTTGCCAGAAACATACTATTAACGAAGGTACGCAAAAGCAGGCATGAATACTTGCTTGAGCGTACTTTACCTGCGACCTTGCATTACTGTTATGCTAAGTAACCCCAGTACTATTCTGGGTGATAAAAAGATACCATCCAGTATTTGTGCATTTATGATGTGCTGTCAGGTAACTACTAGCTAGTTATATTATAACTATGTCAACAGTTTAGAAGTATATGCTTTGTATTCACTAAACGTCAGCATGGCTGTAGTTCATGCATCTGCCTGCTATATTCCTCTTGTGACAATGCTGAGAATGTAACGTTCATTTGCGAGTTGTGTTACGAGTTTCTGGCTTTCATCCCAGCTGTTAATTATTCCTGCCTTCACTGCTTAGAGTGGGGGTTTTAGCACGACTGAACGTTTCATAAAAACACTCCCATAATTCTTAAATGACAGGTACCTGTTGGTTGGTACAACCAGGTCATGCATTCAGAGTGAAAGTTAATCTTTAGTTTGTTTTAAAAGCTCTACTTTTAAAAGTTTCCACATACATGTCTTGGCAGTTGACTCAATGAATCACATGATTTCATACTGATATTCCACTTAACCTTTGATTCCTGAGCGGATTTGTTCCACTTACACAGACTTTGACCTGTTTTTTTTTTTTTTTTGTTTACAATTTTGAGCAGCGGTTAGCCGCCCATGGCCTTTCTTAATTTTCCTATGCAGTTTAGTTCCACCAATCTCCGCCGCGGGGGCTTTTGCGAGGGTCGACAAGAACCAAAGCTCATGGCATTGACCTCCAGACCAGGAAGTACCTCTTTTATATAGGCTATTGCCAACGTTGCCTGTTTCTGTTACCAGTACCACCTGGACTAGCTGCTATTAGCTTTAGTCTTTATTTAAGAAAGTTTAACCGAAAGGTCTAGAATTGCTTAAGTTTATAGTTGTGGTTATGATGCATATAAAACAAGGAATTGTTGTTTGCTGTTCTTATAAAATTTCCAGACTTCTGTTTTTCAGTAATAATATTTAAACTGCTTAGTTAATTGTAAGGAAGCTGTTTTAATTCTCTTGTGTTATTCTCCGAATTTGTGTGTGATTTTATGAATTTAGTTTTGTGTCATGGGAGGAGTGTGATGGCGTAAATCATGTGCAGTAAAAAGTGGTTTATGTATGAAGGAAAATAAAATGAGCATACATTTTATTTAGTTTTTGTATATATATATATATATAAGGATAATCCATGGCTAGGATTTTAATGCACAACGTGGAGGCAAAGAACCGGAAAATCATTTAATGCACTGCTAGCCGTGGGTTATCCCGCTTATACCATGGTCACTTGCCAACATTGTCAACTTAAATCTGTTATTGATGTTTGCAGCACAATATTTGACCAGAAGGGTAAAATTTACGGTTATTTTCATCAGTTACTGCTCGTGAGATCTAGCATTCTGGTCGCTTTGGATCAGACACTGAGATAAAGTTTTGCGTAAGATTACAGCATTTATTTGAATTAATTAGAGAGAGAGAGAGAGAGAGTTGTGTGTTCGCGATCTCCACTCTGTGTGCGAGTGACGTAGGCCTGTGTGTGTGCGTTAGTGATGGGTCGTTCGCGAATGAGTCGACTCTTGTAGGTGAACGTGTGTGTGTGTGTATGTATGTATGTATGTATGTATGTATGTATATTATACATACATACATACATACATATACACTCAACTAAAGGATTATTAGGAACACCTGTTCAATTTCTCATTAATGCAATTATCTAATCAACCAATCACATGGCAGTTGCTTCAATGCATTTAGGGGTGTGGTCCTGGTCAAGACAATCTCCTGAACTCCAAACTGAATGTCAGAATGGGAAAGAAAGGTGATTTAAGCAATTTTGAGCGTGGCATGGTTGTTGGTGCCAGACGGGCCGTTCTGAGTATTTCACAATCTGCTCAGTTACTGGGATTTTCACGCACAACCATTTCTAGGGTTTACAAAGAATGGTGTGAAAAGGGAAAAACATCCAGTATGTGGTAGTCCTGTGGACGAAAATGCCTTGTTGATGCTAGAGGTCAGAGGAGAATGGTCCGACTGATTCAAGCTGATAGAAGAGCAACTTTGACTGAAATAATCACTCGTTACAACTGAGGTATGCAGCAAAGCATTTGTGAAGCCACAACACGGACAACCTTGAGGTGGATGGGCTACAACAGCAGAAGACCCCACCGGGTACCACTCATCTCCACTACAAATAGGAAAAAGAGGCTACAATTTGCACAAGCTCACCAAAATTGGACAGTTGAAGACTGGAAAAATGTTGCCTGGTCTGATGAGTCCTCGATTCCAGACATTCAGATGGTCAGAATTTGGCGTAAACAGAATGAGAACATGGATCCATCATGCCTTGTTACCACTGTGCAGGCTGGTGGTGGTGGTGTAATGGTGTGGGGGATGTTTTCTTGGCACACTTTAGGCCCCTTAGTGCCAATTGGGCATTGTTTAAATGCCACGGCCTACCTGAGCATTGTTTCTGACCCATGTCCATCCCTTTATGACCACCATGTACCCATTCTCTGATGGCTACTTTCAGCAGGATAATGCACCATGTCACAAAGCTCGAATCATTTCAAATTGGTTTCTTGAACATGACAATGAGTTCACTGTACTAAAATGGCCCCCACAGTCACCAGATCTCAACCCAATAGAGCATCTTTGGGATGTGGTGGAACGGGAGCTTCGTGCCCTGGATGTGCATCCCACAAATCTCCACCAACTGCGAGATGCTATCCTATCAATATGGGCCAACATTTCTAAAGAATGCTTTCAGCACCTTGTTGAATCAATGCCACGTAGAATTAAGGCAGTTCTGAAGGCGAAAGGGGGTCAAACACAGTATTAGTATGGTGTTCCTAATGATCCTTTAAGTGAGTGTGTGTATATATATATATATATATATATATATATATATATATATATATATAATATAATATAATATAATATAATATAATATAATATAATATAATATAATATAATATATATATATATATATATATATATATATATATATATATATATATATATATATATATATATAAGCCTAAAGACGCACACACATTTCGACTGTCTGATCAGCCCCACATTCTGTTCCTGTCAATCATACACGCGGTGTCAACCAATTATACTGCATGAGGGAGGGCCGAGACAACTCACACACACACTTTCACAGTTTTCTGTATTGTAGGCTTATAGGCTTTATTAATTTATTGTCATATAGCCTACATAGAGCGATTCACAGCCGTTACACATCACATACCCAACACTTGATTCGTCCTACTTCACTAAAACGCTCCCACGTTACTTGACTTTCCTTCCTTTTAAAATTTAAAAATATGGTCAGCTGTGTGTCTGTGTGTGTGTGTGTCTGTCTGTGTGTCTGTCTGTGTGTCTGTCTGTGTGTGTGTCTGTGTCTGTGTGTCTGTCTGTGTGTCTGTCTGTGTGTGTGTCTGTGTGTGTGTCTGTGTGTGTGTCTGTGTGTGTCTGTGTGTGTGTGTGTGTTCATGCTCATCATACAAAACATAACTAGTGAAATAGTTCATCCTGGTTATAACATGGCAATAAAGAAGAGAGAAAAAGAGGGACCAGTTTAATCCTTTCAGTTATTTATTTTTCTTTAATATGGGTTTTCTTATTGGGTTAAATTGTTTTTTTAATGTTGTTTCTATACATTAAAATGTTGTAATTTAAATGCAAGTGTTTAATAGTATTACTTTTTCATAACAAATCAATGCATTTTTAAAGAAATTGTGAGACACTGTGAGTATGACTTCATTTAATAATTTAATTAGAATTGTTTTTACACCTATCATAATCAAAATCATAGTTAAAAATAAAATTTTTTAAAGAGCCGCTTTGTGAGCCAAAAGAGCCGACTCTTTTCAGTGAGCTGAGTCAAATGAACCGGCTCACGAAAGAGCCGGAATGCCCATCACTAGTGTGCGTTTCAATGAAAACAGCTCATTAATAGTAGCATCTGCCTGCAAACCCGGAGGCTACATTTTCAGGACCGCAGTTCTACAACCCTAGATTTGGTTGTTTAATTGATGTTGTCCTAACCAACCCCTAGCCCTAAACCTAATCATTGAAATATTTAAACTAATTTAAGTAATTAAGTTTAAAATGGCTGTGCCTGCTGTTTTTGTTAAAAAAAATAAGGTGGAAAAAGTTTGAATCATGTCTCCTCTGTTGGAGTACAGTTGGCTAGGTGGTGCTATCACCAAAAAAAAAAAAAAAAAAAAAAACTAGGTTCCTAGAAATGCAATCCTTAAACTGCGGTGGTCCTACAAGTGCAGCCTCCAGTATTGCAGGCAGATAATATTGGATTAATATAGAACGGTGATTCAACTGACTTGGAACTACCTGTGCATTAAATAATTTTAGTGCACACACCTTCCAGCCAATCAGAATCAAGTATTCAAACAGACCATGGCATAAATATATTTATTGTATTTTAAAATTTAGTTTTAAAATGCCTTTATTTGTTTAGGTTCATGAATCTATAAAACAATCTCTGTTAATAGTATGTTGTTACTATTAATACAGTAACTGTTGAAAATATAATCAACACCTAAACAAACAATTTTGTGAATATCTGCTATGTCTGTTCTGTGTGTGTGCTGAACAAATATTGTGTTTGTACATAGCCCTGGCTGTGTAAATAGGGTAAAAAAACAAAGTGGATTGGACCGATCCTGTATGCTGTTGTTGTTGTTGAATCACAGTTTATTCATCCATACTTGTGCGAGCTGTCTGATGTGCCAGCTGTCCTTTGTTGCATAGTGTGTTTGTTATTTTGGGGGAGTGAAGGGATGGGTGTGTTTGTTTGGGTGTCAAGTTTAAATATAAACAGTGTTTCTTAGAAATCTCTTACTGCACCTTTAATAAATAACTTGTTTTTGTTTCTTGGCTTCAATCTTGAATTGCTTGAAACGGTTACATTGAAAAGGATTATAAATGTTCTTTTACAAGATGATGATGATGATCTGGATGCTCTCTCTGGTTGTGTTATTTTTTATTTTATTTTTTTAAATGTATAGCTTCAACAACTATCATTAACCGATCACAGCCTGTACCCTTAATTCTGAAGTTCAGTTCAGTCCCTCTCTGATCTCTGTTTGTGCCTGTCGTCTAATTGTGTAATTCTGTTAAAGCTGTTGGAGAGAAATGTGAACAGAGAGGGAGCAGTTCTGCTCAGTTCCTCTCAAAAGCAGAACGTGGCTGAGCTTAGGACACCATGGAAGCTTTTATGCACTTGAGAAGGACTGAAACTGATCCCTCTCACTTTCACTTGCAGGAGGCAGAAACAGGATTCGTTCCTAGTGTTCAGGACTTTGACAAGAAGCTAGCCGAAGCGGATGCATATTTGCAGATTTTGATCGACCAATTAAAAGTAAGGCTGTCATAAGACCTCATGACTCGAGAGCCTTCTATTTTGAGTTGATTTATAATTTTTCACATACACTACTGTCTAATTTCTGTTCTTGTTGCATCTTCTAGCTCTTCGATGAAAAGATAAAAGACTGCAAGGAAGATGAGTCGCGCAGAGTAAGACATGATCATTTTCCGTATCATCATCATCATCATCATTCCTGCCAGACACAGTATATAGCAGAGACGGTCCACTTGTGTTACAATAAATGAGAGGAGTTAAAACACACCCAATATGGCGGCTCTATTTAAGGATGTCCCACCTTCCGGTTAAAAGAGCTAATCGTCTAAGTCATGCAAATGAAATGTAGAAAAGTATTGTGATATCTTGTTTTAGCAGATCAAAAGAGTTTTACTTAACCTGGTTAGTGTTGTGCCAAGCTAGTTAAGTTGTTAGCTTGCTAACTAAAAAACACAAAGAAAGGTAAATGTTTAATTTGACAGTTTTCAGCCTTGGCGTCAGACGTAGCGTATGCATTTTGAATTGCGAGAGGCACTTTCAACACTTTTCCACGGAAGGCGATCAGCCAGAACTTTACTTTATAAAGTTTTAAATATGGATATTTTTCTTACACAAACGCATCGATCCGCTTCAGAAGGAATATATTAATCCCCCAGAGCCGTGTGGAGCACGTTATTTGACGGACAGTTGCATTTTTTTTATGGACTTCAAAAACATTCACTGCTATTATAAAGCTTGGATTAGCCAGGACTTTTTTTAATATAACTCAGATTTTATTCGTATGAAAGAAGAATGTCATATACACCTAGGATGACTTGAGAGTGAGTAAATCATGGGCTAATTTTCATTTTTGGGTGAACTAACCCTTTCAGCATTAATTTCAACATTTATGGTAAAAACAAATCTTTTCAGCAATAGATAAAGGCTTAAAGCAGTTTGGAATGGAGCTAATGAAATATTTAAACTCAAGACAATATGTCTATTTACTTCAGACAAGTAGCCATGTAATAAGCGGGATAATGTAACTGGCTGGATGCAGTTGTCATCGCAGAATAAACCTCTTCAGAGTGACGCTGATCACTCCTTACTTAACATATTTTCATTGTTAAGAATAAATAACCATTACCATTAAGCTATTTTCAATCCTTTCTAATTAGACACTAAATTAAATATTCAAATAAAGTTGTCTGGGCCAGTGGAATTGCTTTGAGATGGAAGGGAATAGGTAACTGTTATAAAATGTAAATGTATTATATGTTATAATTTGCATGTACAAATTATATATTGTAAATTGTTCACAATGAAATGCTAAAGATTTTTCAGATACTAAATCTGAAGAGTAGCTTCTCCAGAGAGTCACATTTTAAGCCTATTTAGAGGATGAAACATTTCTCGTGAGAGTGTCATTTTGTGTCAGGCTTTCATTTCTGCTTTTTTTTAGGTTTTGTAAAGGTGCGTCTTTGTTTTTAATCCAAGGAATTTCACCATTCTAACTGACCTTTTCTTGTTCTTCACTGTCCTATACACAGAAAATTGAGAACCTGAAGGACACGACTTGTGTAAGACCGTCTGCACCTTCACCCTCTTAATGCATTTTGGAGCTAATTTTGGTGGTGGAATGCATTTTCATTTCTTGTTTTTCTTCTTTTTTTTTTTTTTTTTTAGAGTATGGTAGAGTCCATCAAACACTGTATCGTACTACTACAGATTGCCAAGGTAATACGCTTGTCTCTTAGGCTCATAATGTGTATGCACCTGTGTTTTGTCTGCCCTTTTGTCTGCCCACTGTGTTAGTATTTGTCTTGTGCAACCCAACCTGTAATTTTCCATAACCCTGTTAATGTTTATTTTGCCAAGATTATGAACATTCCAGCAGGTATCATATGATTATGAGAAGTGATTCTCCTACACTAGAGTTACATTCACACAGCAGCAGAATATGGTTGTCAGTCTTGGTTTAGAGTGCTAAATATGGTTATGCTCACATGTTGACCTACACATTTGACGGATGAACTCGAACTTGTCAAATGTAAAAAAAAAAATTAAAAAAAAAGACTCTAGTGTTATAGTAGTTACCATCTTCAATTTATTTAATTAACTGACTTTGGTTATTCATTCTTACAGACAGTATTTGGCTAACTAGTGTAAGCTGTGCAATGAATGGACCTGTTAGTAAATACGGTTGACAATCACATTGACTGTGTGAACGTAGCCTAAAATACCTCAAGTAACCGTTGTTATTGCCTCAAGTTAAAGCAGAGACGATTTGCACCATCTTTTGTAGCTTTCTCCCAGCTGTGGAGTTGCTTTATTTCTCAATTTGTGTTTTTTTTTTTTCTTTTTAAAATTTGAAGGATCAAAGTAACGAACAGCAACACGCAAACGGACTGATAGTAAGTTTTAACATTCCTCAGCAATGACCTAGTCTAAATCAAGCGGTGCTACTGTTCTCTCTTCTACTGAAATCACATTTTCTCTTCAGTAAACTGAACCGAGATGTGCATGACCTTGATCTTAGGGCTCCGCCCACCACGTCTACCTCTCTCTTTTTCTCTCTGCTTTCATTCTTTCTCACTCTTCCTCTCTGGTAATTCTGGTTGTGTCCTTTCCTTTGGTCATAATTTGCAACAAATTTAAACCTTAATACAGAAATATCTCTGACCGTGTGATTGAACCAAACTGCTCCAACCCAGCAAACATAAGACACACATACTTGCACATAGAATGATCATTGATTTTCCATTGTCATACATGCTATTGAACCATGTAGGACAAATTGATGTGGATCTATTACGACCTACCCAGAGGCTCTCATCGGGTCAATAACCGTCAAGGCTAGTGCTGGAGTGACGTAATCACCAATTACATTTAACCGACCTTGTTTAGTTTGAGTTGGATTTGGCTCAAAAAATGAATGTAAAATTCATATATACCCCCGGTTTTACAGGCAAGGCTTAAGCCTAGTCCCAGACTAAAATGCATGTTTGAGCTGTTTTAACTGAAAGCATCTTGCACTGACATATCTTACAATATGTCAGTGCCATTGTTTTGTCTCAAGATTCACAGCAGTAATATTTTATTTTTGTAAGGCACGTTTATAAGAGCTACTTAAATGTCCTAATTAAACTAAGGCCTAATCCTGTCTTAATCTAAACCCTGTCCGTGAATCCGGGCCATAAAGTTGCACATAGACGTTTTTTGAGCATACAATGTTAGTTGTGTCCTTCTGTTTTGGGGATTTGAGTTTCTTCCCTCTGAGTCTGTGAGTTGTCTTTTTGCCGCTGACCTGAGTGTCTTTGCCTTTTGATTTAATCTCATTCTAGTGTTTATGTATTTACTACAGAGCTCTTAATTGCTTCAATTGGCTTTTAATTAAGAGTGGCGCCCTCTGTTACGGTACAACAAAACACAGATCATTCAGAACAATAAATAATTGTGATTTTAAATCCTTTAAAATTCTCTGTTCAGAAAAGCCCCTCCAAACCATTTTCACTCACTCCCCTGCATGTCTTTTTTTTTTTTTTTTTTGTGTTTTCATGTAGAGTTACCTCACCACTGTGTCCTGTGACATCAGTGTTTTACTGTGCATGCTGGATAGAGATTATTTATCTGTCTGCCTTGCCTATTTAGTGTGTAATAACTCTGGATTATGGGCTGGTCTTGTCGTCATGGACGCAGAGCTTAATAGCTTTGTGTCTGTGTCTATGCCGACTGACAGATGCTCAGTGATACCGTAAAGCCAGAGATTGACACATAGTGATTTTTGTATATTAAGAAAATTCAGTGTGATGGACATGGGCCACAGCTGTGAGGTTGCTCATTTGCACACAGTGCATTATAAAGCACTGGATCTGATTCACTAATTAACTTCAGATCTTTCTCTTGATTATTAAAGCCTCATTGACTCACATTTTCTGTGTCTCTGTGTAGAAAGAATGTGGACACATAAAACAGTAAAAGACAACATGTTTCATGTTGTCTTTAACAATAAATAATGTTTAAACAGTTTCATGAATGAAACCGGAGAAATGAAGAGTCCACTGTAGAAATAAATATCTTCAATGCCTGAATATATCACTTACTCAATAACCAAATGGATATTTTCATTTTTTTAGAACCTTAAAGGGACTGTTCACCCATTTACTTCATTTGTTTACCTTCATTTTGTTCTAAACCTGACAAAATGTTCTTTTATCAAAATGTTTTGTTTCTTCTGTGGAACTCAAAATGAAAAAGTGTATCCTGACCACTCTGAAATAAAAGTTCATTTTACTTTCAATGAGCATCCATCTTTTGTTTTCGATAGGCAATAAAAAGTCATATGTTTAGAACAACATTAGGGTGAGTAAATAATGAACAGAATTGTCATATTTGGGTGTACTATCCCTTTATTTCTAGTAAGTAGTGGTGAGTCTAGGTAGTGAGTATCAGTCCTTGATGTTCCCCTGAGGATTTCTGTGATAGTTGGGTTGGGCATTGAGAGCGAAAACTCCTGTGAGAGGGTGTATTTATAGCATGTTTTCCTATGAGAGCTGTGTTTTGTATCATGTCTGTGGTTCTCTGCAGAGCACCATAAACCCAGTGGATGGGGTATTCCAGCCTACCCCTCTCAACCCCTCTATAGTCAGTGCCAGTGCCATGCCAACGCAGACCACTCTACCCACAGGTGAGCTGCCTCTCTCTCTCTTTCTGCATTTTATTCCTTAATAATGTTGTGTGTGCTTTATTTTGAAGGCCTTTTAGCTTTTGTAGTCCATTGGTTTGGAAACTCGGAAATTAGATTTGGTTTGCAAATTTTGTGTGCATTTTTTTTGGGCCAAGGGCATATAAGGGGTGTGTGTTCATCCATAGATGGAGCTCAGGTGTGTAAAACGGAACAGAGGCCTTCTTCTTTACCCGTGGGCCCTGTTGTCACGGTGATGGGGAGCCTTCAGACTCCCACTCCCAACAGCACAGGTACGAACCAACAGTCGTGAAAGTAAACACATAAATCTTGGGAATGGGAAACTTGATATATTAAAAAAGACAAGACCCTTTCACACCAAAAGTGAAATGACACAGGAGAAAGTTCAACCCTCTTACTTCAGCAATAAAAAGAAACAATAAAAAAGAAACATAAAGGTGATGTTTAACAAGACATTTTTGCTTATTAGTAAGGTTGAATTGGATCATCGAAGGTCAACAGCACAGACATTGGTTAATAAAGTGGGATTAATTACATAAATTATGTATTTTACATTTTAATTATTGCATGTTTGCTTAATAGTTTGAATTTCAATGTTTTTAGTCATTTTGAGGAATACTGAATCTGTTTTTGTACAAGAGAGATGAGTAAATGCATGCTCACATTTAGTAACTTGCGCTACTTATTTGAAACATTAACTCAGATAATTTAAAAGTAATTTGTTATGTTACTCATTAATTGGAAAAAGTAATCTGATTACATTATCCCCGACATTATTTTTGGCAAAACATTATGATTTTCGACAAAATTAGTTAATTAAGCCCTCGTCTAGCAATCCCAATGCTCCAAATAGCATTTAAACATCTAAAAGTATCTTTATTTTTATGTTTTCGGTGAGGAGTACCTTTCTCTTGCCTATGAAAACGATCTCACTGACTGGCAGATCCGATGCATGCGCACAAAGATGCCTCTCACAGCGAGCAATCCCTATATATGCATATACACAGAATTATAGTATTTCAAAATATCTGTCTTGGCGAGTATTTACGCAAACATTATCTGTTAAGTCTTATGTGAACGTTTGGTTTAACTATTGGGGAAAAACATCTGATGTGTAACATTTTAGAGCCGTGCGGTACAGTAGGTCTAATATTAATGTTAATCAAACAATTGTGGTATCATGGGGAAAAAAAGTTGAATGTGTTTATTTTTCTTGTAGATATTTGGCTTTGATTTGGTGTGTGCTAAATTTGGTGTTATTACCAGGGATTTTAAGGTATGGTTGCTAGATGATTTAGTTTAGACGGGTCATATATATATATATATATATATATATATATATATATATATATATATATATATATATATATATATATATATATAATATAATATAATATAATATAATATAATATAATATAATATAATATAATATAAAAAAAAAAAGCCTCCTTTTATTGTGAGTAGAAGGAGTATTCCCGTAGTATTCCGCTGCAGTGGGGATGCAGGCAGAGCCGATCTCTCTGCAGTCAGGCTGTTTTCCCCTGACTGTCATTAGTGCTGGATACAGGGTTTCAGAGAGTCCAGCTTCTGCTGAGGCAGTGCAGGAAGAGCTGAGCTCAGCGAAAGCACAGCCGATCGGTAGCACTCTAGACAGCAATGCAGGAAAATACACATAAAACAGTCAAGAGCTCAAAAGTGCAGACTGTGAATCAGGATTTCCATTTATATTCATGCCGAAAGTGCTTACATTGTAGGCAGGGCTGATTTAATTGGACTTCGTTGAGCATCTGAACTTCTTATCAACACAACCGAACATTTTATTTATTAGGCTGACAACATCACAATTATATGCATGCTGTGTCTTACTAGCCATTCTCTTTTGTCTTTACATTCCTGAACTACTTACAATTGTATTATAATTTTTAGCATTTTTAAAGATGGTTATATCGTCAATTATTCCAACAAAAAAAAAAAAATGCCAGTGATGATAAAATCTTTATTACATTTGTTAATTTAAAATATATTAAATAATTACATAGTTTTCATTAATATTAAGTTGTACTTTAAAGGTGCACTATGTAACTTTTCCGTCCACTAGAGGTCGCCTATTCAAAACAAAGGCGTAGTTTGATGATGCTAAGTTTGAGCGCAGAATCTTGGGACATGTGGTCTTCAACTCACAGCCTTTGGAAAAGAATTGGGATAGGATTCGGGCAAAAATCAAGTTCATGGATGCAATTTATTAACGTTACTGTAGTATGACGCAGAGCAGGACAGAGTTGGAGCTGAGCTGAGCAAGGCTGCAAAGTCGTGTGTTGTGTTGAACGCCCGGGACTTTTATTATGCCACAGTCGCAGTGCCATTTCCATTTTTCCGGTCATAAGTATGAGGTAACGCAGCTCTGTTTATCATATTAGATACATCTGAGTGTGTTGAAAATGATGTTATGACTCTGTGTGTTCGCTCAGCGGCTGCTATGACACTTGTTGCACATTGCAGTGAAAGTAAAGCGTTTCTGCAGAATAAAACCGGAAACCGAAGGTAACGCAGATATGACGCCATTGACAGGCGACGCCCTCACACTTCCCGGTTCATTGGTTAAAATAGCAATTTTCTCACGATTTACAAATAGTTGGAAACATTTGGGATATTGTAAGGACCCAACTGAACAAAATATATTACACTGGCCTAGTGGTTTTTGGATATTTTACTGGAAAAAATTTACATAGTGCACCTTTAGTATGTAATTAGTTACATATTAACATGAATAACATTAAAATGTTAAGTGTGACCATGTTTTTTTTATAGAAGTGTCACTAGTGAAATGAGGCAGTGGAGAGCGATGTCATGAGTGTACATTTAAAGTATTTCCATAAGAGTGATTGACACTGAGGGTGGCCATGAACCTTGTCTTTGAAGCTTATTTGAATATGCATGTTTTGTGGCAAACAGCAAAGGCAGAGTCTTTTTTTGGGGTCAATAATAAAACACAAAGTGCATTTCACACGTTAATGTGATGCGTATGGGGTGTCTGACATATTGGCATTTTTAACAATCAGACCCTGTGGGACCCACTTTATATTAGGTGGCCTTAACTACTATGTACTTATATTTTAAATTTAATAATTTGATATAGTGCACTTATTGTGTACATACATGTTTTACTTTACTTATATTTTTAAAATTACCTGCATGTAATTACATCTGTAATTAATTTCTTATTAAATGTATGTAATTAATTAATTATAAATGTAATTACACTGTTGACACTTCCCTTACACCTAACCCTACCCTTAAACCTACCCATACCACCACACCTGTCCATAACTTTACCCTTAAACCTACCCATACCACTACACCTGTCCCTAACTTTACCCTTAAACTTACCCACACCACCACACCTGTCCCTAACTTTACCCTTAAACCTACCCACACCACCACACCTGTCCCTAACTTTACCCTTAAACTTACCCACACCACCACACCTGTCCCTAACTTTACCCTTAAACCTACCCATACCACCACACCTGTCCCTAACTTTACCCTTAAACCTACCCATACCACTACACCTGTCCCTAACTTTACCCTTAAACTTACCCACACCACACCTGTCCCTAACTTTACCCTTAAACCTACCCACACCACCACACCTGTCCCTAACTTTACCCTTAAACCTACCCATACCACCACACCTGTCCCTAACTTTACCCTTAAACCTACCCATACCACCACACCTGTCCCTAACTTTACCCTTAAACCTACCCATACCACCACACTTGTCCCCAACTTTACGCGTATCCTACCTCAATATCAGCAAAAGTGTTCTGCAATACAATATGAACACAGTAAGTACATTGTGCTTATTTGTTTTATGCAAGTACATGGTAGTTAAGGCCACCTAATATAAAGTGTGTGTGTGAAATCAGCTTAGTAGTATACTACTAAGTGTGTAGATGAGCTAATCGGCCATGCTGTTTATTTGAACCCACATGCCAGCCACATATGCAAAAGCATAAAACCTCAACCCATAACAGATGCTATACTGACCGTCGGCTGTGGTGTTGTTTAAATGAGTGTGGTTAGTCATAGTTCCTCAACACATTCGCATTTATTCTCACATTTATTGGTTTAATTTTCTTCCTGTGGTTTTAGGGAGTGGTCCTTCAGCTCCTAGCAGCAGTGTGACTTCTCCCAGTCACATGAACGTACCACCCCACACTGTTCCTGACTTCTCCTATTCCAGCAGCGAAGACGAGTTTTACGATGCAGATGAGTTTTATCAGAGCAGCACCTCACCGAAACACTGCACGGAGTGAGTTAAACACACACCATACTGAAACGCTGAATAATACGAGTAATGTGTATAAACACATACTGCATCAAAATAAAACATGCAAACACACACTTGTATATAATTAAAACTGAAGTGAAATTTTAATTATCGTAGCACCTGCCCACACGCACATTAAGTAACACTGCATAATGTGAAAACAATACTGCTTAGAGATAAACACACTTGCACTCCCCCACACTATTTACTGAAAACCAAAGGAAACACACTGACCGAATTAAAACCGTACACAATCATTTACACACACAAACACTGTCTTATATCGCTACAATACTTATTCTGGAATAAACTGACATTATTCTTGTCTCTATGCAGTCCGAACAGAACAGCTGCTGTGAACAGTAAAGACAGCACAGCCCTGAAACGACCAGACACCAATGAATCAATCAACTCCTCCATGTCGAACGGCACCACTGATGCAGGTACACAAGAAACGTGCACACACACACACACACACACACACACACACACACACACACACACACACACACACACACACTGAATATGTGGTTTACGGGGACTCTCCATAGGCTTAATGGTTTTTATACTATATGAACTGTGTACTCTATCCCCCTACCCCTAAACCTACCCACCCAAAGAAACATCTTTTAGTATGTGTTTTTTAAGCCATTTGGTTTACGAGGACACAGGAACTGTCCTCATAAACCATGTTTACGTTGTAATACCCATGTCATTATACACATTTGTCCGCATTAACCACGTATACCTGTGCAATCCTTCACAATTAAGTTTCCCAAAATAAATCAGAGTATTGTTTTTTGTGACTTTTTGCTTGATGCTGGTGTTTAAAGTGAAAATACACACTTCACTTAAATACACATGTACACGTGTACACACACACCTCATTATATAAACACACGTGTAGATTAGATTAGATTAATTATATTATATTATATTATAGTACTATTTTTATTTTATATATATTATTATTATATTATAGTCAGTGTTAACATCAACATGAAACAGAAGTTGCAGTAGCCTTTTCTTCCCTATTGTGAAGTACATCTGAGTGAAATGGCTTCTCGAAAAAAGAAAAAAACATAGGGCGGGACATGATTTTGTCCATTGGGAATTCATTGGAATGTTGAATCGTTGTCGTCTTGCTGTGATCTCATGTGAGTGACAGGTTGTCCCGTCTGAAAAACATCTCAGAGAAGAGATGTTGATGCAAGTGGGAGGGGAAGTTATTTTGATTAACGATTACAAGGGCACATAATTATTTTTATTTTTTTATAATAATGATAGGCACAGATAAATAATTTATAATAAACACTGCAATATTCTGTAAAAGAAAAACTACCTGAATTGTTCATTTTTACTTCATGGTGACTTTAAAATAGCTGTATCCAAGCTCAACTACAAACATACATATTTTGAGTTGTAGTGTTTGTGAAACTGTTTCTTTTGGTGACGCTTGTGGTTCCAAAATGACGCTTCACTTTTAATTATGTATTTGTGTTTTGCATTTTGCTGTTTGTCGAATACATTGATTTCTGTGTTTTTTTCTTAGATCAGTTTGACAGTCATGATGAGAGAGATGATGACGGTGAAGGTGAATCTGTTGAAGAACACAAAAGTGTCATCATGCATCTGCTGTCTCAAGTGCGACTGGGCATGGATCTCACCAAGGTAAACACAAACAGCCTTCTCTTTTTCATATTCTCGCCTCTTTTTTTCCTATAATTTCTACCTGCAATCCATCTTTGTCATCCTCAGGTCGTCTTGCCGACATTTATCTTGGAGCGGAGGTCGTTGCTGGAAATGTATGCAGATTTCTTTGCTCACCCGGATTTGTTTGTAAGGTAATGTTGCTCCTGTCTTGTATCTCGCATCTGTTCAACCATATGGATTTGATGAATGATCACAGCGGCACTGTCATTATTGATTAACTTAAAAGTAGCAATGCTCAAAAATATTGTAAAGTTAATGCTTGATTACGTTTTTGAGTAGCTTGACGCTAGCTGAGCTGTTTTATCAACCAGTAGCGGTGTAGCGTGACAGAATATCACATCGCTATTTTATTAAATTGCACACACAGCTTTGCAACCAAATGAGCAAAATATTTTTGCTCTCTAAAATAAGTCTGATTCATTTTAAGGTGATTGTTTCTGACTGTTCATTTTAATAAACTGGTTAAAAAAAATTATACTTTTTATTTATTTATTTATTTTTGTTTTTTAAAGACTTCTAATCATGATTAACTTTTTTTATTTATTTTTTTCATAAACTTTTTACTAAGCACTGCTAAGTTTTTGCCCTTATAAATACTAATACTTCAGCTTCATCTTGTGATTGATTTACTCTGGCACGTTTTGCAGTATTGCGGAGCAGCAGGATCCAAAGGACCGCATGGTGCAGGTTGTAAAGTGGTACCTCTCTGCCTTTCACGCTGGTCGGAAAGGATCTGTGGCCAAGAAGCCCTACAACCCCATTCTGGGCGAGGTGTTCTTCTGTCATTGGGACCTGCCCATTGAAACAGAGGATCCTGCTGCTTCTGTGAGTGTGTTTGTAGGTCTAAAAATAGGAAGTTTGCATTACATTCTATAACCGATTTGGTACCACTCTTCCTGTATTGTAATTTTTTCTTTTGCTCTCTGTCTTTCTCCCTTGCTCACTGTCTGTCTTTCTAGGAGTCTGTATCAGATGGGCCAGTGCCGTGGAGTTGCAAAAACAGTGTGTCATTTGTGGCAGAGCAGGTTTCTCACCACCCGCCAAGTAAGTGCTCAACTAACTAATCACTAATTTTATCCCTGAGAGCAATATTATGCCTAACTATTTTAATTTATTGCCACCAGTGGAAGAAAATAGATCTAATTTACATGTTACCAGAGATTTTCTTAAAGGCACAGTACATAATATTGTTGGATTAAAATATCCCAAAATCACTAGAACAATGTTATATATTTTGTTGACTTGTGTACTTGAATTATCCCAAATGTTTCCAGAATGTTTAAAACCAGAGAAACAAACAATTTTAACCAGGACACGGATTGTGTCTGTGCGTCACCCATCAATGACATCATACTTGCATTACCCTCGATTTCTTTTTTTTTTTTCTTTTAGAAACCATGGAAACACCAAAGACGCTTTAATATATTATGTTTTATTAGACATTCATCGACAGAAAACTAATAATTTTTATATAGCTCAACACAGTCTTATTGTTTAATCCTTGTTTTCTTGATTTACCGCGAGTACCATGTTTTACCATGTATCGATCTAGCTTACTGCAGTGTGCAAGTGTCTCAGCCACAGAGCGGGCGCACAACTTTTGACACTCAAATGTATATAATGTGATAATTGGTTGTGATTTTGGGGAATTGTTCTTTTGCAGTATCTGCGTTTTATGCCGAGTGTTACAGCAAGAAAATCCAATTCAACGCCCACATCTGGACAAAATCAAAATTCCTGGGAATGTCAATTGGAGTCCATAATATTGGTCAAGGTAGTCAAGGACATTGTTAGGTTGTGATTAATAAACCTCAGTTCTATATTGCTGTGCTTAATTGTTCTCTCCTGTCTGCTTTAGGTTGTGTGTCTTGTCTTGAATATGATGAGCACTATATTCTTAATTTTCCCAATGGCTACGGGAGGTAAGAATTGTTTGATTCTATCACTTTTAACAATCTGATATATTTGAGATTTATAGTCTAGAGGATGAAGGAGGCATCTCATCCATCTCCCTGTACTCCTATAGGTCAATCCTCACTGTTCCTTGGGTTGAGCTGGGTGGGGAGTGCAATATTTCCTGTTCCAAATCTGGCTACAGTGCCAATATAGTTTTCCACACCAAACCCTTCTATGGAGGAAAGAAGCACAGGATAACTGCTGAGATATTGTAAGTCAAAGTATTACTTTCCATAAACTTGCTCATAAACACTGCTTTTATAGCAGCCCGTAAGCAAACGTCAGACGGATTATAAATGAATAAATGTCACTTAATTAAAACACCCGATGAATTTCAAATTCAGACATTTTGAAAAATCTGAACTACTATGGTAAAACAGTGTTTTCTTTAGTTATAATGGTAAATTCATGCACAAAGAAATCAAATTTGTATGCAAATGCATTTAGCATCTGATATGAGAAGGTTAATATCCCTATTAATTGAGAATGTTTAATAATATCTTCATATTATTGTCCATCTTTTAGTGCTCCCAATGATAAGAAGTCATACTGCTCCATAGAGGGAGAGTGGAATGGTGTAATGTATGCAAAATGGGCCACCGGGGTAAGTTTGAACCCTAGAAAAAAAGGAAGTACATTCAAGAATAAAATTGAAGTAACAATTGCTTTCCTCTCAGGAAAATGCAGAATTCATTGACACAAAGAAATTGGGCATTATTAAGAAGAAGGTGCGGAAATTGGAAGACCAGTTGGATTATGAATCCAGAAGGTGTGTAGGCCAGATTTTTCTCTGCTTTTTTAAAATGTTATCTTCTTCATAGAACCTCTGAAACAGGATTTGCCGCAACATGAAACATCTCCATTTTCTCTTAAGCTACAGTGCAGATTCAAACAATTTTTAATTTTGGGCTTGACTCCGTGACAAGTCATGGGAAGCCAGCCTTAAAAACCCATTTGTGTGTTTAAAATGAGCTTTAATCTTTCTGGTTCTCAAATCTAATTTGTATTCCTGAATGATGTGTCTTATTTTCTCACTCGATCTGGAAGGGTTTGTAAAGTGATTTAGAAAGTCCACATTTATAATCTGTGAACATTCCATATAAATCTTGCTATAGACAAAGTTTTAGGATTTTGCAAATGGATTTCATTAAAAGTTATCACGTGTTTTAAGTTGTTCACCATTTCTAGGTCACTAATCAAATAAGTACATTTGTAGAGTAGATGTGTGATGATCTTTGCACAGGTCAGATGTTCTTGCTTTGCACAAGCTTGTGTACTGCTGTTATTAAAGCAAAAAGGGACAAATCAAACACATTAATTTACCTTAAGTTGTCTAAAATTCAACTTCATACTCAAATTGTTATTATGATAATATAATTTGTAAAGGCATAAACTGCATAAAATTATAAAAATGCAAATACAAGCATTTTCACTAATGAACTTTTGGACCCCACTGTATCTAATTCCCGGTTCAGTTTTGTTTGCACCTTATTTATCTGCTGATCTTCAAAAGGTTATTTTTGCGGTGTGGCTCCTCTGGGGACCTGCTGAAGTGATGTTTTTTTTTCTACTTGGGTACCTCTGTGAGATGATCTGATGCAGACCGTTGTTATTTCTCTGTCTGGCTGTCAGTTTGTGGAAGGACGTGACAGTGAACCTGAAACTCAAGGACATTGATGCCGCGACGGAAGCCAAACACAGGCTGGAGGAGAAACAGAGGGCAGAGGCCAGAGAGAGGAAGGAGAAGGAAATGCAATGGGAGACGAGAGTGAGTGTGCTTATGTACACACACATTTGGAGGGGAAATGTGCCGTGAGAAATAATGAGATTGAAATATGACTGATAAATGGTTCTTAATTGGTTCCTGTTGCTTATTACAGCATGTTCTTAAGTTGAGTGCTGTGATGCACATAGCTGGATGTTTATAGAACCCAACAGTGCCTGACGGTTTTTCAAATTCATTTACTCTAAACATATTTAAACTCTGCAATTAAACACATTTTTTGTAAAATGAAAACCACACTGACTTATGGTTTCTGTAGAGGCATATACCATCGTTTAACCTTTGAGCTCATGGTAGGCCTGTCTGTTGTTGCCAGACTGGATGGAAACTACTGACTTGTTTTACATGTTCTATGCTGATTTTAGGGCTAAATCTGGGAAATTCGATACAGTTTGAACATTTGTCAAATAAATTTAATTCTTATTGGTGACTGAAAGCATAAGCAAAATATTTAAATATTTCAGCCCCCGGTTTGAAAACGCATGTTAGACAATCAAGGAGCTTGTAACTGTAAATGTTCATAATTTGAACAGAGCTCAGTAATATGGCTCTAGATGTGAACAGAATGTTCCTTGAATGTTCCAAAAGACACTAAGAATGTAAAAGAGAAAGTACTTTTTTTTTTCCTTCAGTACAATGTCAGTAAAAAATTAAAAATGTAACTGAAATTTAAATTAATATTTGTATTGTATTATATTTATTACATTACATTAATAATAGTCCAAGACTGGTGTGCCTCCATGTTTGACCATGGAGATGGTGTTCTTCTGCTCAGAAGCTTTGCCTTTTTTTTGCACCAGACATACCGCTGATCCATGGGTCCAAAAGTTCCGGTTTTGTCACATCACTCCATAAAACATTCTTCCAGAACTCCACAAGTCTATCCAAATTAATTTTAGCATATTCATGTCGACCTTTTATGTTTTTCTTGGATGTCCATGTCCAAGGCCATGCTTGTCTAGTGGTGTTCTTCAACTCTGCATTGAAATGTTTTTTTTTTTTCTCCTTTCATCAGGTCATCTTGCAAGTCTTTGGCAGTAAATTGAGGGTTTTTCTTAGTTGTTCTGATCAAACATTTTATTTCCCTTAATATTGTTATTTTTCTTCAATACCCTTATACCTTCAGTAGCCTTATGAATAAGGTTGCCAGCTGAGTCTCTAGGAACTTTTAGTGTTTTGGAAATCTACTTGTAGCCATAGACTTTCTAATGTAATCATTTGTTTTCTATAGCTTTTGTGAGAGCTCTTTTGACTTGGGCTTTGACTTGGTATTTGCTACTCAACTTTAGCACATGCATGGGCTAAATGTATGCATGTATGTGTAGCAGCACAAGCAGTTTTGTTATAGAGTTTCCAAAGGCTTTATTGTGTTTTAACACAATTTTGTACAATACCATACAAATAAGTAACATAAAAACAGCAGCATTGAAAAGGGGTTGAATAATTATGACATAGCTGTATCACAAAACAATCCTATAACTCAAAAAGTGAGTGAGTGTGTAAGAGTGGATAATTAAACGTTCTCACATATAATAAATGGGTCTACATAAATTAATATATGTAGTTGTCTTTTTGTTTTAGGGCTGAATGTGAATGTGAAAATGAACAGTGACCGCAGATTGGGATCTTGTTTTTAGCAGAAACTAAAAGTGCTTTTAAAGTAATGGAAAAAAAAACCTTGAATTGAATTGATGAATGAATTGAACTGGCTTGCTTTCAGATCAATGCTTGTTTAATGTGTGATTTGTTTGTTTCCCTGCAGCTGTTTCACGAGGACGGTGAATGCTGGGTCTACGACGAGCCTCTCCTGAAGCGACTATCATCGCAACGACACTGAGGCCGTTTCCAAAACTACAGAGTCTAGAAAACAGAACTCTCTCGCAAACCACTTTTCTTATTCAGCCTTGGAATGACTGACGAATGAACCCTTACAGCTTTGCATTTTCGAAGTGTAAAATGAATAACGAGAAGAAAATACAAACTCAAATAATCTATACAAATAAAAAAAAATAAAAAACCTCCCTGCTCGCTAGTTCAACACTTCCACCTTCCCTTGAGGAAGAACAAAACACCACAAACACAAAGAAGACGTGATCAGAAGCCCTTCAGCATCACAAATCAAACAAGCGCTCTCGTCTCGGCAAAAGAAGAACGATCCCGCTGGACGTCTCTCTCTTCCTCTCCTGAGGGGTTGAGGTGTTTCTATCGAACAAAACTGAAAACTACAGCGTTCTGTATCTCAGGGAAGCAGCGGACTGAGGATCGAAGGCTGTATCTTAATGTTCGAAAAGCCTTAATGGTGGAATTACAAAGTAAACAAAAAAAAGAGAACTTGGTTCACATACTGCTATAGCTACAGCTATTTATATATAGAAGATATGATATATTCTTGGTTTCCATTTTTCTTCTTTCTCTAGGGCAATAGTAACTGTTGAAATATACATACTTGACGGCAACCATTCCCTTTATGTTCTACTCCATCATCAGCCTTTTAAGAGATACACTTTTATGCTACAAAAGCCACAATGAGCAAAATGTACCATTTACATTATGGGGCTGAAATTGGAGACACCTTTGCCATGGTTATAATCCATTCCAAATCTTTTTTTTTTTTTTTGAGAATGATTTGGTATGCTTTTTTTATAGAATGCTGCTTGAGTGTCCACATAATTTATCAACTTCATATATAAACTAAGACTGTCCATTAAGAAATCGTAATGGTGCACAATAAAACCATTCGACAAATCTGTGCTTCTACCACTGAGGTTAAGCAATGTTATCACAAATTGCCCTGCAATCTCTCTTTCTGTGAAATGTCACATTTTAATCCAAATAAATATGTTTCATATAGTCATGTATCACAAAGATTTGATTCTCTTCTTGAAGGTAAAATGATCTATAGACACAGAGTCACTCAGGACAGTGTTTACTCTTGATGAATACGTGGAATGACGTCTATATACATGGTGTAACACTTGCAACAAGAAAAATCAAATTGTATTATCCTTTTTTTCTGACATGCAAGTAGAGCAAAACATTATTACTGTTATAGATTAAAAAGCCATTTGCTCTTCATCTGTAGTAAATATGAGGCCTTGCCATATGCAGTAAAGTTCACTTTCGCCTAGTATTGCTTTCAGAGGCAATCCCAAAAAAACTTCTTTTTTTTGCCTGACAATTGATTGTAACAGATTTCCATGTATCAAAATATAATATTAAATCTCAGTGAGACCAATTTGTGTGACAAGGTTGAATGCATTTCTTTTTTTAGACATCCAGAGTTGAATGATGCTGTCGGTGATTTTATTTTAGGTGCTAGGTGTAGGTGCTTATTTATTTTTTTAAACTTTATTTCATTTTAAATACATCAGATTGACTTAAAGTCTTTGGTCAAAATGTGCAGGTATCTTGCAAGCAATACATATGCAGTACACCATTTTCCACAGTGCTGGGTGTAATTAATTACTGTAATTTGATTACTTCACTTTTCCCTTGAAAAAGTAAAGTAAGGGATTACTCTTAATTTTTCTGTCATTTAATTAGTTACTTCTGATGTAATTGTATTAAATACCGTCTAGACAATAGAACAATTCTATATAAAACAGTGGATTTAACATCAAAATGTGATGTTAAAATGTATGTTTTTAATTGTAACCTTCTCCCTTTACACACTTTGGTCAATTCAAGAATAATTTATGCAATTGTATATTGTTTATTTGAAAGAATCAAAAGTGTAGTTTCGTGTCTATGCTTTTATTGTTCAACTGGCTGTAGTTGATATGGGATTTAGCAAGTAATAAGTAATGCAATACTTTTTAGATAAAGTAATTAGTACAGTAATCTAATTACACTGGTGAAGATGTATTACTTTTTTAGAGTAGCTTACCCAACACCGTTCACAGTAACTTTTCTTGTTTGTTTTAACATTTAATTGCCAAGATATGTTGTGTAGTCTATATAATTTCAGTGATTGTTCTCAAGACGAAGTGTTCATGGAAATTTGTTCTGCACACAAACAGAATGGATGAAAAATAACTTTCATGCAGGTGACCGTCATTAAAAAGCGTTTTGCCGTGTTCTATAATACTGGCTAGAAATGATCGGGTTTGAACTGATCAAAATGCGTGACTATGTTAGATCCATTAAACGGAACCTTATCTGACTGTCATTCTCAATAGATAGGAGTGTATCTGCTAAGCGTCTGCTAAATGACTAAATGTATCTAATCACTGGTGCTACACTTAGTATACTACTCTAAGATATATCTGGACATTTGAAATTAGTTCATATTAAAGTTTCTTTTTAGTATTGATCCGAATTCACGTAATGGACATAATGTGCCGGTAAGAGCTCACTGAACTCAAATGAAGGCACCATAGCGACATCTTGTGTCAGTACACTAATATAAGCAAAGGAATTTCCCAGAAAGCATTGCGCTGAAACGGTATAAAATGCAAAGCGACGCATTCATTCGGTCTCATTCTTCCGCGGCGCTTTAGTGAGAAGGTAATGTTGTCGTTTGTGTCAGTGCAGTCATGAATTTAGACATTTAGGGTGTAAATACGATGTAGAATTGTTTATTTTGATTATAAGTTTGGTTTTGTTTCAATACATGCTTGCGAAAAATTAGCCTGCTAATGCGTAGTGTGATCCACGTGGTACAGGCCTCCGATGTGCGTTAAAATGCCTTCAAAGTGCCTTTTTTTTTTCTTCTTGTAAATGTGCTTAAGTTAATGTTATGTCCAATGACAGCTAACGTTTATTTCGTTATAATGAACTAAAACAACTTTTGAGCAATAAGTGCACGGCCTCGTGTTTACTTGTATGATGAAGATTTATGTTGGTAGGGACATCTGAGATTAACTGATGAATGCCAACATTTCTGACATGTATGTGTGTGTGCCGTCTTTACATAAGTTGCACGAAAATTCTTTTAAAATGGCTCTATTCTCTTTCCAGGCCCAGTGTCCTGAAGACCTTTGCAAAGGCTGAAGACAGCAGGTATAAACCTCGAGTCTTGTCTTAAACCCATTCATGGATCTGTTTTGCCTATGATGAATATAAATGTATAAGAGTAGTGGACAGGAGTGATTTCTGAGACTTTTTACGCTGAGGCATTGTAAGGCTTTGTATTTGAGACCTGATTGTTAGTTATAGCTTTGTGATCAGGGTTTTTTTTTTCTTCTTGCAGGAATCTGGAGCATATCTGAAGCACCGTACAATGTTTCCACGGTATCTAACTTTATGGAGTGTTCTGCATTTATAATAGTGCTAATGATGACTCTATTTGCTACTCTTGAGTTCAGGCTGATGAAATTGCAACCACCAAGATACCTTATCTGATGCACAGTGCTTGAATGTTCAGTTTATCGTGTCATGTTCTCTTTGTTAATTTACCAATTTTCTTTTGTTCATAGGAACATGTGCTATGCAGTTGAACTTAAAGGTAAGGTTTTAATAGAGCCAATAAGTGCCTATTTAAGTGGTTGCCATGCACTGTTCATGATGATTGTTTTATAAAACAATGGGAATCTCTCTGAAAAAGCTTGAAAGACATCAGCGTTCTGAAACGGTGCTGGTTTAAGAACTTGTTACTTTTTATCTTAATTCTATACTAATAGTTTTTCACGATTACAGGTTTCTCAAGAAGCTGTAACAAGATGTATGAAGATGCTGTCAGCTGAACGTGGTACTAATTTCTGCTATTATACACCCAACTTCCTGTGACAAGTGATGAATGCATAGTTCAGCAGAATTTCCATGTAGAACACAAAACAAAAGTCTTTCACCCCTAACTGATGTCACCAGTGTTTAATATCAATACTGTATTAGTTCTTGCTCTCGTCTTACACTCATTTCTCTTTGCAGCTTGAAGTGCATGGGCTCAATCCTATCTGGTGAGTTTGAGATTGACATGACTGTACCCAATACAGCAGAATATCCATGTAGAACAACAGCAGTATCCCTTGAGCTACATGAGGACTGCTGTATTTGCACGATTTTGCAGTGAACTAACTTCTGGTTTCAATTTCTTGCAGCTCTTAATGACTGGTTTGTAATTTGGGAGCTGTCAGAATGGTTTACTGGGTAAGTGCATTAAATGCTTCTGAACTTTTTTTTTTTTTTTTTTTCTCCCAAATGTTCTCTATGGAAAGTTTTATTTGCCCAATGATGACAATTCATTAACATTTAAAACACTTTAAAATTATGTTGACCAATAAAAGTATCATGACTTGTATGATGAAGATCTATGTTGGTAGGGACATCTGAGATTAACTGATGAATGCCAACACTTCTGACATGTAACTAAGTTGTGTGCCATCTTAAGAGTTGCATGAACCATTTTAAAACCCATGATTTCCTTTCCAGGCCCAGTGTCCTGAAGACCTTTGCAAATGCTGAAGACAGCAGGTATAAACCTCGAGTTTTGTCTTAAACCCATTCATGGATATGTTTTGCCTATGATGAATATAAATGTATAAGAGTAGTGGACAGGAGTGATTTCTGAGACTTTTTACGCTGAGGCATTGTAAGGCTTTGTATTTGAGACCTGATTGTTAGTTATAGCTTTGTGATCAGGTTTTTTTTTTTGGTAGGAATCTGGAACATATCTGAAGCACTGTACAATGTTTCCAAGGTATTTTATTGAAGTGTTTTGCACTTATAATAGTGCTAATGATGACTCTGTTTGCTACTCTTGAGTTCAGGCTGATGAAATTGCAACCACCAAGATACCTTATCTGATGCACAGTGCTTAAATGTTCAGTATTGTCATGTTCTTTGTGACTCTTTAACAATTGTTTGTTCACAGGAACATGTGCAATGCAGTTCAACTTGAAGGTGAGTTTCTGTATTAAGAAGAAAGCCCATTTAAAGTTTCCCTTAGGTGGCGGTCATACACTGTTCATGATGATTGTTTTATAAAACAATGGGAATCTCTCTGAAAAAGCTTGAAAGACATCAGCGTTCTGAAACGGTGCTGGTTTAAGAACTTGTTACTTTTTATCTTAATTCTATACTAATAGTTTTTCACAATTACAGGTTTCTCAAGAAGCTGTAACAAGATGTATGAAGATGTCAGCTGAACGTGGTACTAATTTCTGCTATTATACACCCAACTTCCTGTGACAAGTGATGAATGCATAGTTCAGCAGAATTTCCATGTAGAACACAAAACAAAAGTCTTTCACCCCTAACTGATGTCACCAGTGTTTAATATCAATACTGTATTAGTTCTTGCTCTAGTCTCACTCGTGTTTCTTTGCAGCTTGAAGTGCATGGGCTCAATCCTATCTGGTGAGTTTCAGGTTTTTGACATGACTGCACTCAATACATGATGCGAATGATGATTGCATAGTTCAGCAGAATATCCATGTAGAACAACAGCAATATCTTTCGCTCCTAGCTGACGCATCAACACGATAGAACTGGTATATTTGCATTTTTGCAGTGCTCTAACTTCCGGTTTTCATTTCTTGCAGTGCTTTTATTCAAATGAGTGGCTGTGGGTACATCGGCTGCCTGAGTGATTTTTCTGGGTAAGTCTAGTTAAAGTGACTTGTGATTGGTACCAAAGGGTCTCAAACTGATGAGTTTGAATCAGGTCTCTGATCTCATTGAGGACATGAATAAAACCTTCTGATTAAGACAAAGAAAATGTGTAGTCTTTTTCTCAAGATGGACGTGATGTTAATGGTCTCTATTGTTTAGGACTGACCAGCGTGACATGCTGATTTGTCAACCATGAGTGATGTAAGTTATGCATTTCACAAGATGACTTTATTTTATTTATCATTGACCATTTATGATGAAATGAATATCCACTGACTTTTGCCATGGAGGATGGATATTAGCTCTGGCTGATCTGGTCACATGACCTGTCTTAAGTCTTGATCTTCATGGTGGCCATTTTCTGTTCTAACAGGTGTCTGCTCATTGACAGGTACAGATGCGACGCTTGTAGTACCACATGAATTTGGATGTGCTGTCAGTTTTTACAGGTTGGTTTGTTTTCTTTGCAAACCTCTTCCATAGTTGGGTTTTATGATGCTTTGCAAATGTCTGACCTGAACACACAATGTGGACAGCCGTTGACTGATTAAACCTAGGTACTAGATTGGAATAAATGTCGACTCTATGACCAATTAACTGTTGGCGTGCTCTTTTTAGGGGCAGAAGATCATCTAGGATGGCTCTGAAAAAAATCATGATTATAAGGTATGGTTTTTTTTTTGTTTTGTTTTTTTCTTGCAACCTGTGATGAAATGATTCTGCCAAATGAATCTGCTGATTATACCCTTTACCGTTCCATATTCTCTGAGGTTGACACCTACTTGGACCTTGTATGTACTTGTGAATTTATAAATCTGCTTATTTTAAAAGCCTGCTTTTCTTTTTCAAGGCTTGGTAGTACCTCGTGGCTTTGGATGCGGCATTTTCACAGGTTGGTTTGCTTGCCAATTTGCAGTATCTTCTATAGTTGGTTTTATTTTTAAAGTTTTGCAAATGTCTGACTTGATCAAGTTCTAGGATGGCTAAAATATTGTATCAGACAGTGCTTCTCAAACCTGTCCTGAGGACCCCAACCCCCCGGTGCACATTTTTGCATGTCTCAATCTAACACCTGATTCAACTCTTAAGACAACAGCACTTGAATTGTCTGAGATGTGGTGAGGGGTCCCCAGGACATGTTTGAGAAGCACTGTCACAAGGTCTCTTATTTCCTCTCATTTCTTGCAACCTGTGATGACATGATTCTGCCAAATGATTCTGCCAAATGATTCTGCTGATTATACCCTTTACCGTTCCATATTGTCTGAGGTTGACTAACACTTTGGCCCTTTGTTTGTACTACTTTTTTTTTTTTTTTTTTTTTTTATTTATTAAATCTTCGTTTTCTTCCCCTCTACAGAAATGGAGTTTCCTGCATTGTTCTCTTCGGGGTTGTTCCAGAGCTTCTGTTCTTGTAGTCTAAACTTTAGGTTATTCCTTTTGAAGTGGTTAAATTTTAGTAAGATCAGTTTCTCTTGAATTTCATTATGCATGTTTGTAAAGTGTCATTTCTTCAATAAAGTGGCCTTAAAACAAAGCTCATTCATCATGTTTTAAGGACTGTACATGTATGAGCCATGTGGGTTGGCTGACCCTTTCCAGGTGTTTATGCATTGGGGTTTCTTTAAGCCATGACTTTCACTTGAATTCAAGTCTTAAAGGTTTTGGGACTAAGTATAAGGGAGCAACTTCTGCATAGCTTTAAGGAGTCAAACCAATTGCAGTCTGGAAACTCCAGACTTGGTTACATTTCTCATGAGGATATTCAGTCTGAACAGTTTGGCTAACTAGCACATCTTAATTTGTATAACATCTCAATTGTGCATTTCATGGTATTTACAGATGTACCTGAATAACATCTGTACATAAAACTTGTCTGCTTCTGTTCTATTGCATTAAATTGCTTTTTTAATATGGGTTTAAACATGGTTTGTGTAATTGCTGCTAATAATTCTGCACTGGATCCTCCTGTCAAGACAAATTCCATGTGTAAACATGCATGCCAATGTAAATCATTCTGGTGAGGCAATTTGCCCATTGATATGGTGTGATTGAAACACCAAAGCTGCTTTTTTTTTTTTTTTTTTTTTTGACTCGTAAACGGACCTCTTTTTGAAATTTCTAATCTCTTGCTGAATTGGGATCCGTATATTACCGTATTGTATATGGCAGATGTAGTATGCGGTTCCGAATGCTTGTTCAAAAGTTATAAGCTACTGTGATTGGTCGTGTCTGCTCACCACTAAGAAATCGAACGGTTACCACGTGACAATTCCAACGTATGTGTGCTACTTAAGTTAAACTTGAATGACACGGATGAGTTTTGATATTTTAGTAATCCTAATTTTTCATTGTAATTTTTAATAGCCATGGAAAATAAAAGAATGGGTGGAAAAAATCCTTTATTTTTAACGTAGCTAAGCCCCGCCCATTTCATTCTACCCTCTGCCGTTCATTCTACTATTACAATGAACACAGTGACGTCTCGGTTCAGTTCTTCTCATGTCTGATGCGGCCTGCCGTAAATGAGACTCCAATGTATATATATGGACTCTACGGTTACATCTAATAGCTCAATGTTACAGTCTTTGCGAGATCTATATTTCTGTCGGCACCGATGTTTTCGATCGTAATCTTGCTCTCACTCCTGGCTGTTTCGGCTGATGCGGATTTTTTTCAATTCGACAGCATTTCAAATGTTTCTACCTATTATTTCAATTACATCTATTGCAATATATGGGAAGGGGATTGTCAACCACACCAGGATGATGCGACACAACAAGGTAAAGATATAATGCAGAATATAATGAATACATAATTGTATATGGTATAATAAAGTACTATATATACATATAAAGCATGCATTTCAAGACTATAATGGATAACCAACGTGTTATTTGTATTTTGCGGCAAATTATTTTCATAAATGCATTTTTAAATCATAATCCATGAATGCATTATTAATAAATGTATATTTATGCATTATAATAAAAATGCATTTTATGTTGTAGTATTCCTTGTATCGCTTTGGATGAACTTTTCCGTTTTGTGTCTGTTTTGAATAATTACAGTATTTGTAATGACAAATGTAACCCATTACAGACTTATGTAACACACACTTCTTTTAAGTGCCTACTGGGGACATTTGGTCAGGGTTTCCCCAGTACTACACTGGCATGCTGACTGCTTGGTACTGCAGCCTGGGCCAATGCTGTGATTCAGGGGACTGTAGGATTACAAATAACATCACAGGTAGAGCCATCAATGTCATGCATGCATTGTTTTATGTGAACAATATTTACGATTGTGGGAATAATACACTGGTCAAAATCGTGAGAACTAATTAATTTTGTGAACAACGAATACAAAGAACCTCTCTCTCTCTTCTCTTGACCTATGCATATGGATTGTATGTTAAGGATTGGAGAGAGATCTACAGGTGAAGCTCCATGGGCAGCACCTGGCCCAGTCTGTGGTTTTGAAAGCTATTCAAGGATTCATCAAAAACCCTGAGTCCAACAAACCACTGACTCTGTCCTTTCACGGCTGGTCTGGGACAGGCAAGAACTTTGTGGCCCGGATAGTAGCGGACAACCTGTACCGGGATGGTATAAAGAGTGAATGTGTGCGTTTGTTCATCGCCCCATTCCACTTCCCTCACGCGAGATTGGTGGACGTGTACAAGGTGAGCAAAGTTTGCTGCCCAGGTCATATTCAGTAGTCGTTTGTTGATTTAGGTACGATTGTATGATTATGTAATTCAACCTTGATACACTTGGATAGTTCAGTTAGAAAACCTGATTCATCGAACAGAGATACTTGATTCTTTCCTGTCCAAATTTTGAAATATGCACGATTGCACGTACATGTTAATGAATCTTGAACTTCACACAGATAGTGTTTGTATTTGTGTGGGTGTGTTTGTGACTAGGGCCAGCTGAGAGAAGCCATTCGAGACATGGTTCTGCGCTGCCCACAGACTCTCTTTATCTTTGATGAGGCAGAAAAGCTTCATCCAGGACTCATCGATGCCATAAAGCCCTACATGGACCACTATGATAATGTGGATGGGGTCAGCTATAGGAGAGCCATATTTCTGTTCCTTAGGTTGGTGTGTTGGCTCCATACATCCATTAGCTGTCCATGGAACTAATTTTTGTTTTTAAGCATGTATCTTCTTGAAATGTAGGCAACTGCTCACATACATAAATAACAATCATACGTTTACATACACCTTTCAGAATCTAAAAAAATGGATAATTTTCTTTCTGCAAGTTTGTAATGAATGTATTGTGTGTGTATTGCAATATATGTTTGTGTGTCTTTCAGGAGATCTCTCTCTCCTTAAACTGTCCTGCCAGGATGTTGTTGAAAATAAGAACTTGTTCTTAAAGGAACACTCCACTTTTTTGAATATAGGCTCATTTTCCAACTGCCCTAGAGTTAAACAGTTGAGTTTTACTGTTTTCGAATCCATTCAGCCGATCTCCGAACTGAACCTTTAGCATAGCTTAGCATAGATCATTGAATCTGATTAGTCCGTTAGCATCTCGCTCAAAATAACCTTAGAGTTACAATATTTTTCCTATTTAAAACTCTTCTGTAGTTATATCGTGTACTAAGAAAAAGTTGTGATTTTCTAGGCCGATATGGCTAGGAACTACACTCTCATTCCTGCGTAATAATCAAGAAACTTTGCACCATATCATGGATGCAGCGGCGCAATGATATTACGCAGCGCCTGAAAATAGTCCTCAGCACGCTCTCTGCTCTCTGTGAAGCAGATTGTCACATTGGTTATGTTTACGGAAGTTAGCTTATTTTCAGGCGCTGCGTAATATAATTGCGCCTGCTGCACCCATTTAGTACACGGTCTTAGTACACAATGTTTCTACAGAAGAGTTACGTTTTAAACAGAAAAAATATCGAAACTCTTTGGTCATTTTTTTGAGCGAGATGCTAACGGTCTAATCAGATTCAATGGTCTATGCTAAGCTATGCTAAAAATGCTACCACCGGAGATCGGCTGAATGGATTCAAAAACGGTAAAACTCAACTGTTTAACTCTAGGGCAGTTGGAAACTGAGCATATTTTTTTTTTAAAAGTGGAGTCTTCCTTTAAGTAACTTACCAGGTAAAAAAATTATAATTTTTGGATACTATGAATTTTATGATCCAACATTTTCAGATTCTGCAAGGTGTATGTAGATGTATGATATACAGTAGTGGCCAAAAGTCATGTCCGGAGGGGTATTTGTTTTTAATAACCTTAAAAGTTTGATTAAACCATCAAAATATGAGGAAAATGTTTTATTTATTTTAAATATGAGGGAAGAACAAAACATTACATTTGGTTAAGGTATGTATTTATCTGACAAATTTATTTGGCAAAAAATTCAAATTACAGCTACAGATTTTATTATACTATGCAAAAAACTGCATACATTGACTACAACATAATCAGTTATTAATATTTTGTTGGTTCTCTCTTGTTTACTGCATGTGTTCATAATGGATTTATATGACAGCCTGACCAAAAATTATGTCCGCACAATTTAGCTTGCATTATCACAAATAAAACTCCAAGCACAACTACGCCATATGCTTACAAAATCGTTAACCCCTAACCTGGGTATCACTTTTGGCCACTACTGTGTGTGTGTGTGTGTGTGTGTGTGTGTGTGTGTGTGTGTGTGTGTGTGTGTGTGTGTGTGTGTGTGTGTGTGTGTGTGTGTGAGAGAGAGACATATCAGGACACAAATGTGTATAATGACATGGGTATGACATAGGTATTACAAGGAGAGGGTGACTTATGAGGACATTACCCATGTGCCCATTTTTCAAAAGGCTTATAAATCATACAGAATGAGTTTTTTGCGGGGGAGAAAGTAAAAATGTGCAGTTTCCTGTGATGGGTAGGTTTAGGGGTAGGAGTAGTGTAGGGGGATAGAAAATACGGTTTGTACGGTATAAAAACCATTACACCTATGGAATGTCCCCACAATTCACAAAAACAAACGTCTGTGTGTGTGTGTGTATATATAGTTCAAGAAGAACACCGCCAAAGAACTCAACCAACTAGACAACTAATAGCTGTTTCTTTAATGTCATGCTTTAGCAATATCGGTGGTGCTGCCATCAATGAGGTAGCACTGGATTTCTGGCACTCGGGACAGAATAGGGAAGATATCGGCATGGAAGACTTGGAACATCTTCTGCGGGCTGAAGCCATGGAGGCCGAAGGTAGCTGCACACAGTCAAACAAATAACAGATCAAATCTGGTTGCTAAATTTCCATATACGTGACCCTGGACCACAAAACCAGTCATAAGGGTCAATTTTTTGAAACTGAGATTTAAACATCATCTGAAAAAATAAGCTTTCCATTGATGTATGGTTTATTAGGATAGGATATTTGGCCGAGATACATCTGGAAAAACAAATCTGGAATCTGAGGGTGCAAAAAAAAACGAAATAATAATAAAATCGCCTTTAAAGTTGTCCAAATGAAGTCCTTAGCAACGCATATTACTACTAATAATACATTTTTGGTATATTTATGGTAATGTACAAAATATCTTCATGGAACATGATCTTAATATCCTAATGATTTTTGGCATAAAAGTAAAATCGATCATTTTGACCCATGCTAGTGCCACAAATATACTTGTGCGACTTATGACTGCTTTTGTGGTCACACATAATTTTTTTTTTCACTATTGTGTGAGATAGGTCACCATTTTTTTCTTTTTTTTCTTTTTTTTTTTTTTTTTTTTTAGCTGTGCTGTTGGACATTTTACACGGATAAATGCCTCAGAGATGTTGCATATTTAAATTCAACCCCTTTTACAGCTATATACGTGCAGATGTATATCTTTAGTCTGATATTTTCTGTGTTTGACCTGTGCAGGAGGTTTTGCACAGAGCGAGCTGATGTCAGGTCATCTTATTGACTTCTTTGTACCATTCTTGCCGCTGGAGTACCGGCATGTGAAACTGTGTGCACTTGATGCATATGCTGCTCGTGGCCTTCAGCCGGATGAGGGAACTCTGGATGAAGTGGCCAAAGCCATGCTGTATGTTCCAAAGGAGGAGAAACTCTTCTCTGCACAGGGCTGCAAATCCATTCCTCAAAGGATCAATTTCTTTCTACCATAACGGAGCGCAACATAGCATCACTGAGATTAAAGAAACAGAATATACTTGAATGAAGCAGAAATGACTGCTGATATCTGAAATGCAAATGATATAACATTGACAATGCAGAAAGAAAACACAAAGTTTCAACACTATATCTTACACTCTGAGAGATAGGACAGGAACAGAAGAGCTTGCTCATGGCGAACCCTACTGTAATGATATTTTTTAAGATCTTTTTATGTACATCTATCTTAGCTACTTCTCCCAAGCAAGCAACATTACAGTTTACATGTATTGAGCTGAACTTAAGCAACTTAACCTCTTTTAAAAATATTGCTTTTACAGTAATGCACTTACAATGGAAGGCTATTAGTCAAGAAGGCAGAACCACAACGTTTAAGGTTTTCTAACATTTGGGAATTGTTCTTTTTTTACTTCCGTAATGTGTATTTCTGAGCTAAACAGGATATAGGGACAAAAATGTAAAGTGTGAACTGATTGGATCTGCTGGGCTTTCCATGTAAGTATTATTGCTAAATGTACTTTAGTTTCTTTTCACAAATCATTTTCTGTGGTAATCGAAGTATGCCACTAAGCAGTTGCATTTTTATTTAATCTGGAATGTTGCTGTTTAAGAACATTCTCTGATCATTCTCTGCATTAATGATCACCTTTCAAGACTTATGTCTTGGAATTAACAGTTTAAAAAAAAATTGTTTAATACATTTATTGTATACTTTTTTTGTGTGTTGTGTATCTTTAGGTGTTGTCTTTTTGTTTTAAAAATTGGAACTCCACTCAACTGCTTTTGGTTTTCGTTTATTGATGTTTACATTTTTAACACATTCTGATATGAAAATGTGAATGTGAGTTGTTGGGGAAGAGATGAAGATATGCCACTGAAATGTATGTAGGTCGAAAAAAGAGCTAGAGTGATACGCTTGACAAACATGAGATTGAAGAAATCGTTGCTTTACATTTGAGGCTTGATGTAATGCACTTTTCCCCCTCACAATCCTGTATGTATTTTTTTATGTAGTTTGTCAAATTAACCAGATTTTATTCACTGTACTCAAGATGGTTGTTATGCTAGTAACATGCATCTTTGGTCATTTCTTTGCTTTATGTAGCACCTTAGCTATTTGATTGAATTTGAATTTACTTGTTACTGTTACTGCTACTAAAATAACTCAATTTTATGTCACCAGCTAAAATTATAAACTTTTGTAAAGGTTTTGTCTACAGCTAATATTAGGCAAGTGGTACCAAAAGAGGTGCCTATTGTCTGTTACTTTTGTCGAGCAAGCTTAAATTCTGCATTACCATTTCCCCTTTATAACAGACACCAGTGCGAAATTGTTAAATGCCCTTGTTACTGATTACTGATATTTGAGGTGAAGAAAATAAAAGTTACATGTGCCAAGCTCTCAAAACTCTTGACTTTATTTCTATATAGATTTTGCAAACAACCACTTGCTTGGTTTAATAAAAAGATGTGTAAATAAAAATCTATTAAATTAACCCATTAATAATAAGTAATCGTGTTCCTCTTCTCATGAGCATATTTATATACAGTGGCCTGAGGGCATACATCCTAAGCGAATATCAGTAGATATCATACTTATATGAACAAATGAGTTTAGACTACAACATATTTATCCCTTTTCGAGAACGACTCTTTTTTTAATAGGGTCAAAGTCAATCTGAAAGAATTATTTACGAATTAATTATGCTGAATCGAGCATAATTTTCGTGTCAACAGTTCATTAATCTATTTAATAACAGAATAGCAGAAATAAAACTACTGTAAATATACAGTAATAATCACAATTTGATTCTATGACAGATTCATCAATATATATATATATATATATATATATATATATATATATATATATATATATATATATATATATATATATACATACTTGGTTTTTTAAGACTTGGTTTTATTAAAAACGTGCAAAAACAGGGTAACGCCTAATTAATAAAACCGCGTGTAACTGGTTTTAAAATCTACATAACAGTAATATGTACCTACATGTGGCTTTATTGGAAGAGTTTAAATACGTAAAAAGAACTTAAGCAAGCACCGAATCAGTTTTCTGAACTGGTTCATTGAACCGATTCGCTGAAATGAGTCTTCCCATCACTAGTGTCTGCCAAACGCGTGGTCCGCTGTAATTGGCCAGAAAGGACGTTCCACGGCATTCCGCAAATTATCTGATTGGCTGACCGGTGTGACGCTATCGTCTCCAACCGCCGTCCAATCAGAGCCAGCCATCTGTTCCCAGTCTAGAGGCGAGACTGTGCGAATGATAGCAGCGCACATTGACTCTGCAGGCATGTGAAGAGCCAAACAGAGCTAATAATATACAAGCCTAATATTTCTTTTTAAAACACATTTTCTTTATATTTTACTAGTCTACCCCCCCTAAACGGGGAATAGATTTTACTGCAAAATGACAGCGTTATCCCTACTGTTTATGGCGGTGTCCATCGCTTTAATAGCTGCAGAATCATCTGTTTATTTCCGAGAGCAGTTTGAAGACGGAGGTGAGTTTCAAGCATTTGTTTTAATGCAAATTGTTGTACATTATTTTTGCTCTCAGTGGCTTTCGAGCATTTGTTGGAGTCACCATAGACTTGACATTCTATGTGATGGAGTCACCATATGCCATTGTAATGGCTTGGCAACAATGATGTGTTTAAAATTATTATTATTATTATTATTAAATAATAATAATAATAATAATTTAAAAAGTAATGTCTTGATTAAAAGGGGTTATTAATGGGTCTTATAACAAATAGTCAAGGCAGCAAGGGTGAATGATGGCCGGTTTAGCAAACGTCCTTGATGTAATCAGAATTTAATCGTAATAATTATGCATGTATGCATGCTAATAATGTTTTAATTTCATATTCATGTCACATGCACATTTCAGACACCTGGAGGAGCCGATGGGTGGAATCCAAGCATAAATCCGACTACGGGAAGTTTGTGCTCACTGCAGGCAAATTTTATGGCGATGCCGAGAAAGATAAGGGTGAGTGTTGCTTTATTTGTTACAGGCACGAGATAATTGACACCGCTTTGCTTGAATTTGTGGTTTCCTCTGTTTTTGCATTATTTTACGCACTAAATGATACGCGGGGGGAGGGGCTACTGTATGTGACGTAATGCCCTCTGCTCTACTGAGCTGCAGGCATGTCACACCATCTGATATTTACTATGTTTCAAAACATTACAAAGCCACGTGTAATGTGGGGCCCAGTTGCCCTGCCACAGATTCAATCTAGTGCAGTTTGTCCAACTAGTCTGCTTTGCAGAAACTGAGGCATGTAGTGTGCCTTGTCACAAGATTCATCATGCATTTGAAAACCAAATTAAATCAAAATGAGTTTTGTGGGTTTTAGTCCGGGTTTTGAGGCCATTCTAGTGTACTCCAAAACTTTGACATAATTTACATTAAAGGCATCCAAAAACCACTAGAACAATGTTATGTTCACTTGTGTTCTTACGTTATCCCAAATGTTTCCAAGTATTTTTAAATCCAGAGAAATAAGCAATTTTAAGCAGGACACGGACACGGGACATGGACGTCAGCAGAAGCGGTCGTCTGCGGCATAATAAAAGCTCCACACACTTTACTTTGAATAAGCGACAAAAAATGACACATTGTGGCTTTATTTCTGGAAAAATGGTGCAAAAGTATGACTCATTTTGCACTGTATAAATTTTTGTCCAATCAGATGCTCTCTAAAATGAAAGCGTCCCTCCCCTTAATACCACCTGCAGCCAAGAAGGTATATAATACTTAAAAGCAGGAATACCTTGAAACTGTACTCCTCAGTAGGGCTGCAACAACTTCCTGATGATGAAAATAATTGGCAATGAATTTGATTGATTTAATAACATCTGTGGACTGTGTACAGAGCGCAGTAAAATATGAGCACAATAATTCTGACTAAATGTTACATGTTTAAAAAGAAGAAAAATGCTATGCATATTTTAATGTTTAACCTTACAAGTAATTGTGTTTAAGAAAGCAGTAACCGTAAGGAAAATATCATAATGGAGTAAAAATGTAATCTGTTGAGATTATTGAATGCGTATTCCTCCTAATTTGAGTCATACCAGTTAACATTTCATCTGAGCATTTGTTGTTTTTTATCATTTTTAATTTACTGATTTTAACTTCAACTTCAACTGGTAAGCAATCAATTAAAATGTTAGCCCATTTTTGCACACAATGTTTAATTGCACATAGCCCTACATAGTACATAGATACATTCACTATATTTGTTTTCATTGCCTTTGAATTGCACAGCTTTGGACAGAATGGGAAATAACAATTCTGTATATAATGTATTAATTTCTAATCAACAGATTTATCAAAATAAACATTAGTAACATTGTCGCCCTATTTGTCAGATGATTTCAATGGGGATTTTAATAAATGTTATGGTTGCTGTTACTCATATTGTGAACTTTCAGGTCTTCAGACCAGTCAGGATGCTCATTTCTATGCACTGTCATCCCGCTTTGCTGATTTCAACAACAATGATCAGCCCCTCGTGATCCAGTTCACTGTAAAACATGAACAGAGCATTGACTGTGGTGGAGGCTACATCAAACTTTTCCCATCAGACCTCAAACAGGAAGATATGCATGGAGACTCCACCTATAATATCATGTTTGGTAAGTATTTCATTAACCACTTGTCTCTATTGATGAGCATCTTAAATCTGATGTGAAATCATCATCAAAACATTTTGTGCATTTGGATGCACAAGATGATTTAACGCACACATATGATCTATTCTAGGTCCTGACATCTGTGGCCCTGGCACCAAGAAAGTCCATGTAATCTTCCATTACAAAGGCAAAAATCATTTGATCAACAAAGACATTAGATGCAAGGTAATCCTATTTTTTGGGGGGGGTTTTCCTCGTCCTGTCCTATAATGCACCATGGCACCAGTCCTATAAGCTCATATACCATGTATTTTGTCATCCAGGATGATGAATACACCCATCTGTACACGTTAATTGTCAATCCTGACAACACTTATGAAGTCAAGATTGATAATAAGAAGGTAGAGTCTGGATCTCTGGAAGAAGACTGGGACTTCCTGCCTCCCAAAAAGATCAAGGATCCCGAAGCGAAAAAGCCTGAGAACTGGGACGAGAGAGAGAAGATCGATGACCCTGATGACAAGAAACCAGAGGTAAGGACGGTGTCCTTGTTTGTCCAGAAACCGAACAGATCTTGCTTGTCGCAAGACAGATTAACTTCTTATATAAGCCGCTGTTTGGAGTAAATATGCACCGATCACCAAGTAAATTATTGCAACAACAGCTGTTCTTATATGAAGTATTAAATTATATGTTCCATATGTACCAGCTTTGTGAAACCTTGTCTGTGTGTTTCTGTAGGAATGGGACAAACCCGAAAACATCCCTGATCCTGATGCCAAGAAGCCTGATGACTGGGATGATGAGATGGATGGGGAGTGGGAGCCGCCCATGGTCACCAATCCTGAATACAAGGTACTGTGCCTCCTCTTAAAATACTTAAGTCACCAGGTAACGGAAGTAGCGACAGATCTTTTCTTATTTCTTGACGGAGGTGAGTTTGAAGCATTTAGTGTGTGATGTCATATTTGTGATGTGTGTATATATAAGTAAAACTGGTTAGTGAAAAGGAAAAAAAAAATGAGTCTTGGTTCTATCCATCGGTTGTTGCTTGGATGGATTCAGATGTGTATCGATGCTTGTTTCCGCCACAGAATAAAAAAGGTAATTGTGACTTCCTTTTTTTTTTTTTTTACTCACAATTCTGACTTTTTTCTCACAATGGCAAATTTATACTTTGCACTTCTGACTTTATATTTCACAATCATGAGTTTATATCCCACAATTTGGACTTTAAAACTCGCTGTTGCGAATTTATATTGCAAGATATAAGCTGAATTGTGAGATTAAGTCACAATTATCTTTGATTTATGTTTTTATTTGTGGCAGAAACAAATTTCCGTAGATCTGAATGTGATTGTAAGAAAGGGGCGGGGTATATGTGGGCAGAGTGATTGGAGATGTCCAGAATATGTCAGAAGAACTACAAATAACATAAAAAAAAAAAAAAAATACAAATATTTTTATGAAACCCATACATGAATAATTCATTCACAATAAGATCAATAACATTTAGAAAATAGATGGTGTGAATTTCCACTTCAACCTGACCGAAAACATGGCTTCATCACAGTAAATACTGGGTCTGTTTGCTGTTTATTTTCTAAATTGAGTTTTTAATCTTTTCCAGGGTGAGTGGAAACCCCGCCAGATTGACAATCCTGCTTACAAGGGGAAATGGGTGCACCCTGAGATTGATAACCCGGAGTACACTGCTGACAACGAAATCTATAAATACGATAGCATCGGAGTGATTGGACTGGACTTATGGCAGGTACATTAGCAATTTTCTTACTTTGGATCCCAAATGCAATTACAGTTTTGAGATATTAGTTTATTGATGTGCTTTTAAACCATATTTCCTTGTATTTTATTTTATTAGGTGAAGTCTGGCACCATTTTTGACAACTTTCTCATTACCAATGACCCCAAACTGGCAGAAGAGGTTGGCAATGAGACTTGGGGTGCCACAAAGGTACGCTTCTTCGATTTTATTACTTCGTATTCAATTATTTTCCACTTAATTTGATAGTAATTTCTCATGTTTGTTTTGTTGTTTTTGTTCCTCTCAGGATGCTGAGAAGAAAATGAAGGAAAGTCAAGAAGAGGAAGACAGAAAGAAGCGCGAGGAAGAGGAAAAGACAAGAAAGGAGGAGGTGAAGGATGAAGAGGAAGATGAAGATAAGGAAGAGGAGGAGGAGGAGGAAGAAGAGGAAGAGGAGGAGGAGGAAGAGGAAGAAGAAGAGGAAACAGACTCTAAACTCAAAGACGAGTTGTAGAATTCAACAGGAACTTGTGAAGACATGTCCCATGACCAATGGGCTACAGTGCAGAGAACTGGACTAATGCTGGACATTCCTTTTTGTTGTGTGTCGGATGAATCCGGCAAGATTGTTTTGTCCCTTTCCACTACTACAAACCTATTTATAGATTAACTTTCTTTCATAATTTTCATTTGCATGATGTCAAGCAAAGTCCCAAGCATTTTCAGTCAGGGAGAGTTGAGGGGAACCAACAAGAAAATCACATTTTTGTCTGTAGTGTGAGATATGATCCATAAAAATTCAATGCTCATGTTTACATATGTCAGATATCCTATTTGCTAAGAAATTCTGTAACATGAAACTTGAATCATACATCAACTGGTAGCTACAATTCTCAGAAAACTAGTATGATTACCTCAAAGAACATTTACTATATTTCATTGATAATGTGGAGCAATTTTTAGGTAGTGTTGCCACCATTCTGTTCCCATTACACTTCTGTTACAGAATATGGCAAGATGTTTAGATATCTCATCTACAGCATTTTGGCTTAATACAGTTGTGTGTTTGTGTGTGTGTGTGTGTGTTGGGTTTGAGAGAGAGAGTCCTTTATTGCATGTTTCATCTTAACCCAACCCTCAAGTTCATAACCTCATACCTGCTCTTAATATCAATCTATCAGAGATCAGGTTCTTGGTCATATACTTTCTTGAACACACAGTGGATCTCACAAGCTGATGTGGTTTTGATCTGCCCCTGGTCAGCAAGCAAACTTTTACATACCTGTTCTGCCAAGTGTTGAAATGAAGAATTTGAATGTTTGGCCAGTATGTATGGTGAAAGCGAATCAACGTCAACGATGATTTCTCTGAGTTGCTGTAAATTGTGTGTTTGCTTGGGTTCAGCTGAGTTGCTGAATGATTTATTCAGCAAATGTGGTAATCAGGGCCTGGCTGAACCTGTGGAGTGAGGAAAATTTGAAAGTGTGTAAGATTTCAAGGGTGTTGCGAGGGAAGTCTCATAGCAATTCTAGTAACACTTCAACAGATTTCACAGCCATTGTGAATATTGCACTGCTGTACTGCTTCAATCAGATACTTCTCCCAGCAAAATGGATTGTGACCTTTTTTAAAAGATATATTTTGTACTTTTTGTGTTTGAAGGATGTTCCTTGACATATTGAGAAGAAAAGCTCTAGTATGACTGTTGTTGTCCAATAATAAAACTACAAAAAGAGGAATATACAAGTGTCTTGACTAGTTTTTGAGAACATTAAATAAATTACGCCCAAATTAAGCGTATGTGTAATTTTTTTTCATGAAAATGGCAATACTCCATTCCAGGGGTTTGAAAACAATATATAAAAAAATTACTTCACTTATTAGTAAAATAATTAAATGTACTGTGTTTCACAACATGTCCACATGTGCACTTTTTAGAATATTGGTTTGAGGTTTTTGAGTAAGATAATGTCTGTGGTTAATGTACATTACATTCATGCTATAATAATATTGAATATTATATTATTCTATGAATAAAAAGAAAATAAATGTTTAAAACCTAAAAGTCACTACAAGTTAACCAAAGTCTTTATTTTACTCACAAAAGGAAAACCTCCATTATACAAATCTTGAGGAAAAGGAGAAATGCTAAATGTTCTGTTCACATTAGCTCATATCACCTCCTCATCCACTGATAAGTACCGCACCAGGTTTTGGTGGTCTGATCCACTGAAAACTGCAGTCCAGTGCAGAGTCCAGCTCTCCCTCTCTAGATGTAATTTGGGCGTAATGGGTGTAGCTAGAAGGTCCAACCACACCCTCACCCATAAAGGGCTGGACGTCATTTGGCTCTGGAGTGCACTTGGAGGAGCCATCAACCAGATCCACTGAATAATCCAGCGCCGGGTTTTATTTAGCCTCAATCTACAGAGCAATCCAGTACCAGGTTTTGTAGCATCCCTATATTGCCCATTGCCTATCGCAACGCAGGATGAGCTAGTGGGAACAGAAACACTATGGCTGCCAGTCTCTCCCTGACTCAGGTAACCTCCCTTTCTACATAAATATAACACTTTCCAAATCACTTTCTAGCTCGTTTCACACGCCTTTCAGATCCGTTGAGCTTTATATTTGCGCTTTTGAGCGAAAAATGATCACACCCTGTTGTCTGGTCGCAGCTGTGTAAAGTTGTTTTCAGCCATTTGCTTGGGGAGAGAAAAAGTTTCAGTGTGATCTTTTTAGGGACTTGCGTAAGGGCGTAGCTTAGTGTGTCAGTGTTGAACTAGGGTGGATAAAACTTTATTTATTTTTCCAGCCTTTGCGTGTATCAAGATTATCCAAAGCGACTATCCTTTTTTTAGTATTTTTACTCGTCTCGGCTATGAATGTGTGAAAGTGCTTGTAAAATGTGACTTTGCCTATATGAAATATTAGAGAAGCTGCAGTGATGATTACTTCTTCGATTTATGTCAATAACTTTTAAATTAGAATATTAGAGGCATATTTCACTGATATCTGACATTGTTATTTTTAGATTAAATGTGTGTTTTAGTATGTCTAGTGGCATTGCAAAGCAGCAGGAAGTTTTGCTACACTGCTAGCTCACTTTTTCTGTCTTCGTCCATTTATAATTGTGAACTAGACGTTATTTTTATTCAAATAAGGTGTGTACTACCCTATTTCAGTCATATTGTGTACTTTTCACTTTTATGTATTTAATTATTCTACCCATAACAACTTTTTGCCACTTGTCTACATTCTGTAAACTAATTAGCCTGCTAGCTAAAGCATATTTGACACTCGCTAGCTGGCTAAACAGACCATCAGCCTTCAAGAAAGGTTGTAGTCGATTAAAGCTTTAATAACATTTTAAAGAGTCAGAAATCTCAAACCAGTTAAGTATGAACTTGTATCTGATGTGGTCTTTGCATGTAACTAAATGAGCAAATATGAACGAAATAGCTTCAGTGACACTTATGCAGCTGTTCTTCTGTTAAAAAAAAAAAAAAATGTTCTGACATCATATGCATTACATGCATGGAGTCACTTAACTGTTTTAATAGTCCAGAGGGATTCATGCATTGATTAGACTGATGGTCTAAAATGTTTCTTACTTTGCATGTTGTGTTTCTTTATTGCTTTAAGAATAACACTGTTCTCTAATGGCTAGGGTGGCTGAAGTGTTGACCACATGCAGCTGATGGTGTGCTCTCTTTTAGAAGACACCCATGCATGAAATATGCATTACAGTATTACCTCTATGAGAAGACTTTAGGCAGAGGAAAAGGCATGTCTGACATATCTTCCGTCTGTTCTGCTTTCTATGAAGCCGAGGGCATAGGCTTGGTTTGGGACATATTGAAGAAGGCAGGAGACAAGCATGAAATCATCATTTTTAAAAGAATCCAGAGTCATAAAACCTTGATCATTTTGTTCTCAAATGTTGGTTTTAAGAAAATGACATTTTGATTTATCTTTCTCTGCCCAACTGTAATATGACTGCTGATATGATCTGTTCCCTGATATCTGAGGCTATTTCACCCTGATTTGTGCTGTTAAGAAGGTACTATCCATCCCTCTAGTCTGGTCAATATCTGGTACACGCACACAACGTTCTTGTAAATAAAATGCTACATTAGTGCAGCCTATTGTCATGACAGTATTAGCTATATATATATATATATATATATATATATATATATATTAATATAACCTTTTTTATAATTTCATATTTTATATTTTTTTACAATTATACAATTCATGAATCATTTAGTGTTTCATAATTTCATATTTTCAGCAATTTTAATTTGTGTAAATCCATTTGTGGTAATTTTATTTAGCTTCTCTTTGCATGTAAAGTCAGCGTGAGAATAGAATGCCAAGAGAGTTTTGTAGATTTAGTAGATGGTATTTTTTCATTGTATGTTTAACCATGGTTTACTAAGCCTTCGCTTTGTAGTAGCTTGGTAATTGTTAGAAGAACATGCCAGAATAAGTCTCAGGAAATGAGTTGGAATCGGAACAGCCTGAAAGGCCAAAATGGTTTGAGTGTTTTTTTTTTTTTTTTTAAGAAGCGCAACAAAAACTCCTACTCCTTTCTCAGCGGGACAAGGAAATGTTTGGTGGCACTTTGCTGAATATTGTGTGCCAGCAGCATCGCATTAGCATGCACCAGTAACCACCTGATGGGAGACAGACAGAGCTGTTGAACTACAACCAAAAAGCAGTTGGGATCTGGCAGAACTTAGCCTAACATGGCCAGAAAAGCAAGTTGATGCTTATGCGTCATGATGATGCAGATATCAGATATGTCAGATCATATGAGCCTCTAATAGCAATTGACTGGCACTGGGGTTGGTGTTTACTAAAAACACCATTTAAACAATCATAATAATGTCTCATTTCACTTGATCTGTCCATATGTTATAAATTAGCCTTTTGGCCGTGACTAAACCTAATGTCGAGGGTTTGGCATATGCAGTCAGCTGCACAAATGTGTTACTCTGCTCGACTGTTGTGAATCCCAACTCAACAAAAGCTCAGTGTCTGTGTTGTGAACGGCAGAGAATGGCAGGGAGACTTAAGAAAGCCACCATTAATGTGTGCGTGGGTGTTTCATCAACATCTTTATATATGGCCAAGGTGTGTGAGTGCTAAAAGTCATTGTGAGATCGTTTGTTTTCACATTGCCATTCTATAAAAGTTCACCTGGTTGCCAGATGGTTTTAACATTTCCTTTTCAGAGGTCTGAATGCATCAGTGCTGCCAAGAAAGTCAACAGTTTCGAAAAATGTGCTGTTTAATCAGCTTATTTATGTATTGATTAAATGCTTTATCAGTTTAATCTGTTTTAGAGAGATTAAACAATGTACTTGGAAACATTTTAACCAATTTTTTTAATTTTTTATTATTTGGTTGCAGCTTTCAAGTGGGAATCCTGTCTATGAGAAATACTATCGACAGGTAAGAATTTAATCAGCTTTTTCTGTTATGTCTCACTTTGGCATTATAGAGAACTTAAGAAGAAGAGAAATTAAAACCTCACCGCACTGTCAGTTTGAGCTAAAAGCACTGGGAGGCTTCTGCCTCCCGTAAAGTGTCGTTCTCTCAGTAAAAGGATTCCGCTATGAATTAGTGATGAATTTTTTGCAAACTGAACGGGGCAGGGTGATTGAAGCAGGCTGTTTGAACTAGTATATGGTTTAACCCCTTAACTGTCACCCCTTTTTTGAGAATAGACGTGAAAATGCACTATCCAAACTTAAACGATTGCAATTAAAGAATGCTTTGGAATATAGACCTAAGTTTGATTGTGTTTTGAAGAAGACACTCAGCAGATTACGTCAAAAAAATGGAAGTATGAAAAGTTATGGAAGTTTAGATTTACTGTAAGTCAAATGTACTAAACTACACTATTGTAAAAATTTTTTCTTCTTTTATATAAAATATATATTTTACAAAATAATTTTTACTATAAAATCAAAGCCATATACCTAACCAAGTTGTGTTCTAAATTTGAAGTTTATATCACAAAAATTGAAGTTCCTATGAGATTTGGTACCAAAAATAGCCACCGGTGTCACCCACATTCCATTTATTTATTTATTTTGATGGATTCTCCTGTAACACATTAACACATTACTGTCCTAATATCACTTCTATCACAAAATAGTCACCATATATAAAACCTTGAGACGCAGACCTTTCCGACGATATGTGTTTTGCCAAAATTAGAAAAGGTTTTAATTATAAGGTAGTTAAAATAAATTTTGTAATATGAAACCTAGGCCCACTAGGGAGGAACCCGCTAAAAGAATTTAAAGTACCGTTTCCATTGTAATGCAGCGTCCAATTTCAATGGTTTTCACAGGATGAATTTTGAGTTTGTGTTCGAATGATACCTAATTTATAATGATTACTAAAATCAGATTTTGATAAAATTTCATAAAATTAGCCTTCCTGTAGCTCAAACAATAAGAGCGTGGCGCTACCAAGGTCATGGGTTCGATTGCCAGGGAAAGCAAGAACTGACAAAAATAAAAAAATGTGTACCTTGAATACAATGTAAGTCACTTTGGATAAAAGCGTCTGCCAAATGCATAAATGTAAATGTAAAATATGTGATATAAAAAAAAAGATAGCTAAGCGGGACTGTGACAGTTAAGGGGTTAATACTTTTATTCAACAAGAATGCATTAAATAGATCAAAACAAGTAACAGTACTAAAAGACATTTATAATTTATTTTATATATATATATATATATATATATATATATATATATATATATATATATATATATATATATATATATATATTTCAATATATATATATATATATATATATATATATATATATATATATATATATATATATATATATATATATATATATATATTTCAAACTTTCTGTTCCTCATAGAATCCTGAAAAAAAAAAAAATAATTAACCATGGTTTCAACAAAAATATTAAGCAGCAGAACTTTTGTCCACATAGGTAATAAGAAATGTTTCTTGAGCACTGAATCAGCATTCGAATGACGTGACACTGAAGAAGATGCTGAAAATTATAATAGAAAACAGTTATGTTAAATTGTAATCATATTTCACAATACTACTTTTTTAGTGTATTTTTGATCAAATTCTTGGTGAGTATAAGAGACTTTCAAAAACATTAACAAACCTTACAGACCGCAAACTTTAAATATTTTTTATGCTTTATTACAGGTAGATCCGTCCGGCAGTGGGCGTGTAGGAGCTAGTGATGCAGCCTTGTTTTTAAAGAGATCTGGCCTTGCAGACCTGGTCCTTGGCAAGGTAACATCAATTAGCATGCTTCCAATATAGCAGTGTGGGAAATGCAAATCAGTGAATGAATTGATTGAGTGCTGGAAACATCAAGAGGACTTAAATAGAAAAGGATAGACGGTGTAATATACTTACTGTCTTTATATCGCTGCATTGATTTCCTGCAATTTGTTGTGTTACTACATAAATTCACGATGACGTTTTTATAAATACTTTCTTCCTGAAACTAATTTAACATTTACAACTTTCTGTTCTATAGAACAGGTTGTTATGCACATACAATACTGGGCCATTCAGTGTTTCACATTAAGAACTAAATGACTGATTACTGATTCGACTTTTGCAAATTTGTTCCACAGATATGGGACTTGGCAGATTCCGAACGCAAAGGCTCGCTAAACAAGCAGGTATTTTGAAACATCATGGTACAATATTAGAAATATAGCTCGAGCAATATATTCTCAACTACATTCATCTGTTTGTCGCTTCTCAGCAATTTTTTGTAGCCCTCCGTTTGGTGGCGTGTGCTCAGAATGGACTTGAAGTGTCTCTTAAGAGCCTAAATACTGCTGTTCCTCCCCCAAAGTTTGTAAGTCAGATCTTAACTTCCTCTTTCTCTTCACCAGACCAGGGAAATGACATCACATGTCCTTCATGTGCCAGGGGAGAACTGGGAATATAATTACAAATGACTTAAAAGCTGCTGAGTTGGGGATTTTATTTGCTTACGTGGTGAAAACGGCTTTATGTCTCTCGTGAGTTAATGGCTGTTCTTCTGTTTCCTGTCTAGCATGACACTAGCAGTCCTCTTCAGTTTGGCCCTGTGCCCACAGACTGCCCATGGATGGTCAAGGTCAAATATTGCCAACAGATTTTTGGTTGTTTAGAATTTGTCATAAATTAGTTTAACCTTTCAGTTTAATGCCTCAATTGTTCATATATGAATGTGTTTGTATACGTCATATAGGCCGAGGAGAAGCTGAAATTCGATGCCATCTTCGACAGCCTCTCTCCAGTGGGCGGCATGCTCACGGGCGATAAGGTCAAACCAGTGCTCCTCAATTCTAAACTCCCTGTGGATGTTCTTGGCAGGGTAAGACAAGCACGGTGGCAAGCAGGTTTTAAAATTATAGTGCAATGCAGGGTTTGAAGATACAACTTTTACCTTGTCTTTTATATAAAGGTGCATTTTTAGGCCTAACCACCAGGCTGCCCTCTTCAGCCATAGTTTGAAAGTATTGTTGTCTTTTAAAAGGCGAAAACCAGACAAAAACCTGAAGTTTAGCCAAATGGTAACACTTTACAATAAGATTTCATTGAATAACATCAGTGAACTACATTAGTTAACATGAACTAAGAAAGAACAATACTTCTACAGCATTTATTAATCCAAGTAGATTATTAAAATCAAAAGTTGTATTTGTTTACATCATTTAATGCACTAACTAACATGAACAAACAATGAACAGTTATTAACTAACGATGAATAAATGCTGTAACAAAAGTATCGCTCATTGTCAGTTCCATTTTATTTTATACTTTATTTTATTTTACATTTATATTTTTACATTAACTAATGTTAACAAATGAGACTTTATTCTAAAGTGTTACCAGCTAAATTATCTATCCCACTTCAAAATGAATTAAAATGAAACTACAACTAAATAACTAAGTATGTAAATAATACTAAGTAAATAATAATAATGATTTAATGGACAGAAATGATCTGACCTCTGTCATCGGAATGAATGTTACAGGTTTGGGAGCTCAGTGACATTGACAGAGATGGCATGCTGGACAAAGATGAGTTTGCTGTGGTGAGTTCTGTGACATCTAAAGCAGTGTTATTTTACTATTATTCATATACTATCATATTTATTGATATTTAAAATTTTCTTTTTTTATATTTTCAGATTTGAACATTTTAATTTTAGTTTGTTTTTTGTGCTTTTGCGCTTTTTTTCAGTATTTCTATTTAGCTGGCGACATTTCTCATTTTCGTTTCACGTCATACAAGTTATAATATTTATATATAATTACTATTATAATATATTTCATATTGTGTACGTATTAATATAATAATTAATTTACAATTAGTATTTATAGTGAACAAATTTAACTTTAATATTTATATTTCATTTTTGTAAACATTTCTATTAACAAAATTATTTTTAATAGTTTTAGTTTCAGCTTTAGTTAACAATGACAACAACTGGTCACAAGCCAATCTAAACAAGTCTAGACTGCAGCTAACCCTGTTGTGGCAGTTCCCATGACCCTTTTCTATCAGTTATGTCTATCACAAGCTTGAGTCACAGTGTTTTTCAACCCATAAATGGGTTATTAGTATCTTTACATATTACATTTCATGCCTACTTTTCAAGGGTGGCTTTTTACATAAATCAGGCTTTCATAAAGTTGACATGAACATCTTGTTTCCTGTTTGTGAAAAGCTGCCTTTTACACTTTTATACTTGAAGACTAGTCTTGAAACTCAAGAAGTTAGTCCAGTGTTAATAGGTCACATATTTTGTGTATGTTTGTGTGTTTTAGGCCATGTATTTGGTATACAGAGCCCTGGAGTCCGAGCCAGTTCCCATGTCTCTGCCTGCTGCTCTGATTCCACCATCAAAACGGAAAAACATAGCCACGCCTCCTGTGATGCCCCTCCTACCATCTCCAGCACAGCCTAAAGAAAGAGGCTCCGCCCACTCTGGATCTAAAACATTGCCAGCAAAACCTACACCACCACAGGTCACATTAATTTCTAATCAGTTTTAACAGCTTATTGATAATTTTGTTGCTATGAATGATTCTGGTACTTGCTGCAAGTGTAGTTACATCTGTGTATAAATGTGTGTGTGCAGTGGGTGGTATCTCCAGCAGATAAAGCCAAATACGATGACTTATTCATCAAGACAGATAGTGACATGGATGGCTTGGTATCTGGTGCTGAGGTCCGAGATATATTCCTGAAGACGGGTTTGCCATCTGCTACTTTAGCCCGCATTTGGTGAGATGGCACTTCTTGGATTTAAGTTTCCGTTATTGGTTACATTTTCCAAGAATGCTCATGCAGAACTAATTAGACCTAATCCATACTTTTAAACACTAAAACTGCATGTATTTGTATTGTAATGTTACTTTGGCTTGCCTTTTTTTGTGCATGCTTCTATAGGGAGCTTTGCGATATAGGTGACGTTGGGAAGCTGACCCGGGATCAGTTTGCATTAGCTCTATATCTAATCAATCAGAAGCTCTCAAAGGGAGTAGACCCACCCCAGACACTCTCTCCGGAAATGATCCCTCCTTGTGATAGACTGGCACGACAGGTACAATGCTCATTAAATAGTTTTTTGTTGTTGTTTTGAATATGAAAAAATAGAAGATGCTGGGGGTTTTGTTTCTGATCAACCCTTGAATCCTTTTATCCTGCTTTCTGTCTTTATTTTGTAAGTTTGTTTCTCTCATACACTACAGTTCATAAGTTTGGGGTCTGTAAGATATTTTAAAACATTTTTTAAATGTTACTTAAGCCTTGTTTATATTATCGCCTGGCTCCGCACCGTGAGAAAGAATGAAGCACGCTCGCCCTTGCACTATTCTTTGACACAACAGGGGGCGACTCGGAGTGATTGTTCTTTAAACCATCAGGAAGCAGCACGGTACACACGTGATGATGTTTGTTTTTATTACACTTCACCAAAGCCACGCTACAAAAGAACCAAATAAGAATTGAATAAAACCCAGTAAACTTTTGAGATTATTACTTGTGATATTAGAACATTTAAATCATCATTAAAAAGGCTTATTTTTGCTATTGTAGGCTCGTTTGGTAAACGTAAGCAATTAATTTAGACAAGCGCAAGCTGGGTGCTAGTGAGATGCCGGTGCAGACATACTTTCTCAGCCAGAATCGCCTCAAAGTTGTGCATTTTTGGAAGCGGAGCCACGAACAGTTACAAAAAATGCAGCGCACACAGCCACACGAAATGGGGTCTCGCGCACGACTGCCCACACCGCAATGACGGCATTTTTGTCAAGCGCTCCTTGACACTCGTGTGGACGCGGCTGGTATAAACCAAGCTTAATGCTCCCCAAGGCTGCATTTATTTAATCAAATATACAGTAAAAACAGTAATATTATGAAATATTTAAAATAACAGCATCATTACTCCAGTCTACAGTGTCACATGACCCTTCAGCAATCATTCTAATATGCTGTTTTGGTGCTCAATAAACATTTCTTATTATTAGTGTTGAAAACAGTTGTGCTGCTAATATTTTTGTGGAAATATTTTTTTTTCATAATTCTTTGATGAATAGAAAGTTAAAAGAACAGCACCTAATTTGAAATGGATTTTTTTTTTTTTACATTACATTTACATTTATGCATTTGGCAGACGCTTTTATCCAAAGTGACTTACATTGCATTCAAGGTACACATTTTTACATTTTGTCTGTTCTGGCTTTCCCTGGGAATCAAACCCATGACCTTGGCGTTGCTAGCGCCACGATCTTATTGTTTGAGCTACAATATAGCTATAATATATAAATTATATATATATTACAAACCCGATTCCAAAAAAGTTGGGACACTGTACAAATTGTGAATAAAAACAGAATGCAATGATGTGGAAGTTTCAAATTTCAGTATTTTATTCAGAATACAACATAGATGGCATATCAAATGTTTAAACTGAGAAAATGTATCATTTTAAGGGAAAAATAAGTTGATTTTAAAATTTCACGGCATCAACACATCTCAAAAAAGTTGGGACAAGGCCATGTTTCCCACTGTGTGGCATCCCCTCTTCTTTTTATAACAGTCTGCAAACGTCTGGGGACTGAGGAGACAAGTTGCTCAAGTTTAGGAATAGGAATGTTGTCCCATTCTTGTCTAATACAGGCTTCTAGTTGCTCGACTGTCTTAGGTCTTCTTTGTGGCATCTTCCTCTTTTGGAAGGTATTCCTATTTTTGGCCGCAGCATTGGGGGAATTGGTGATCCTCTGCCCATCTTGACTTCTGAGAGACACTGCCACTCTGAGAGGCTCTTTTTATACCCAATCATGTTGCCAATTGACCTAATAAGTTGCAAATTGGTCCTCCAGCTGTTCCTTATATGTACATTTAACTTTTCCGGCCTCTTATTGCTACCTGTCCCAACTTTTTTGGAATGTGTAGCTCTCATGAAATCCAAAATGAGCCAATATTTGGCATGACATTTCAAAATGTCTCACTTTCAACATTTGATATGTTATCTATATTCTATTGTGAATAAAATATAAGTTTGAGATTTGTAAATTATTGCATTCCTTTTTTTTATTCACAATTTGTACAGTGTCCCAACTTTTTTGGAATCAGGTTTGTATGTTTGTATTTGTTTATGTGTGTGTATATATATGTGTATGTGTATATTGGGTATATTTTTCATATAAATTATGTGCGACTGAATTCTGCCCTCATAGATGTAATCTAATATCTAAGATACTAAAAATCCCTTTTCCTCCTTTTCTATGCTTCCTCCCTCCCTGCTCCTGAACAGAACAATGCTATCTCAGTACAGGCTGCAGATTTCTCCGCAATTAAAGAGTTGGACTCGCTCACTAATGAAATCGTGGATCTACAGAGGTGAGTTACTGATCTTACTTCTCTCTGTCCATCTCCACAAAACAGCTTCTGGGTTAACTTAATATATGTCTTGTGGACCCATGGACTATGGATATTTGTACATAAAGGAAGTCATTATGGGTAACAACTGCATTGTTGTTCTGTCTGTCTTTTCAAGGCTTCAACATATTTAGCATACGATACTCTCCATTTCTCTTTTTTTGTACTATCAGGCCATCTGTTTTAATAAAGTGTGTTTGTAGTTTGCACACAATGCCCTCACACAGGTGCACAGGAGCTTATGAAACCACAAAAACAGAAGTGGGTCTGACAATAATCTCAGTGTCATTGTGGCCAAATCTGTCCTCAGGTCATGATAGATGCATATGGACTGATGAATGGTTTCTTTAATGAGTATCTCATTACTTAATGTTCCCCGCTCTGACATCGTAATGTGCAAGGTCATATCAAGCTGAATTTGTCGTCTGAATCACAGACAATGTTTAGACAATCACTTATGTTAAAGTCTGCGTGAACCGGAATTTGCAACCAACTTTACTTCAGTATTGATGTATTTTTTGAGTGAAACAGAATATTGAATGAGATTAATTGAGGGTGTGGCTTGTTTTTTCCCATTGGGAGATTCAAGATTCAAGAGTTTTATTTGTCACATACACAGTTATATACAGAATATACAACCGGCAGTGAAATGTAAACCGGTCCGCTCCATGGACAGTGCAAATTCACAGTTAAAAACACAAGGAGGAAATTATAGTAGATAGATAGATAGTACTTTTTTATTCTATTTCTATTATCTATCTATCTATCTATATATATATATATATATATATATATATATATATATATATATATATATATATATATATATATATATATATATATATATATATATATATATATATATATATATATATATATATATATATATATATATATATATATATATATATATATATATCTCTGTAGAATTATAAATAATCAAGTCAAGTAGAAGAAAAAAAAAGTAAAAAATAATAAGAAGTGGAATAAAATAATTGAAGTAGACTGTGCAGTGAGTAAGCTGTAGACTTATGTGGTTAACAAATGTATAAAGAGTATAATGTGCAAACAGGTTTATAACAGGTTGTTACACAGTAACAACGAGAACAGAAAGTGCAGTGCAATGTCAGTGTATCTATGTTTATCCTGAAGTGAAGTCACGTGGTGTTAAGTGACTGAGTTCAGGAGTCTGATGGCCTGGGGGAAGAAGCTCCTCCTGAGTCTCTCAGTTTTGGCCATCAGGCTTCGGAAGCGCTTACCAGATGGCAGCAGCGTGAAATGAGGGTTTGCAGGGTGATTAGAGTCCTTGATGATCTTAGTAGCTCTACCTTTGCAGCGTTTGGTGTAGACGTCCTGCAGAGACAGGAGAGCTGACCCTGAGATACGCTCGGATAAGCGCACAACTCTTTGCAGGGCTTTGCGGTCATGACTGGTGCTGTTCCCATACCACGCTGTGATGCTAATACATAAGTTAATACACTTTCTATCGCCCCTAAATAGAAAGTTTTCAGGATAGCTGGTGAAACCCTGAATTTCCTCAGCTGGCGCAGGTGGTACAGTCTTTGCCTGGCTTTTTTCACCTGTGTCTGAATGTGAGCAGTCCAGGTCAGGTCCTCGGAGATGTTTACTCCCAGGTACTTGAAGCTGCTCACTCTCTCTACTGGTGACCCGCTGATCATGAGGGGGGAGTATGTCCGTTGCTGTCTCTTCCTGAAGTCCACAATAATTTCTTTGGTCTTGCCAACATTCAGAGAGAGACAGTTGTCCTGGCACCATGATGTTAGATGCTCCACCTCGTCCAAGTATGCCGTCTCATTGTTGTTGGAAATGAAGCCCAGGACAACAGTATCATCAGCAAATTTGATGATAGAGGTGGAGCTGTGTGTGGACAAACAGTCATGTGTGTAGAGAGAGTAGAGCAGGGGACTCAGGACACAGCCCTGTGGAGCTCCCACACTCAGGGAGATGGAGGTGGAGGTGGAGGTGGACTGGCCTATTCTCACCACCTGAGGCCTGCCAGTGAGGAAGTCCTCAATCCAGTGGCAGAGAGAAGGATTCAGGCCGAGATCCAGGAGTTTGGAGGTTAGCTTGATGGGAACTATGGTGTTAAAGGCTGAGCTATAGTCAATAAATAGCAGCCTTACGTAGTTCCCACTTTTGCTGTCGATGTGAGTGAGGGAGGAGTGGAGGACATGAGAGATGGCATCTTCAGTCGATCTATTGGGACGATAGGCAAACTGAAGAGGGTCCAAAGTGTCAGGAATGAAGGCGCAAATGGTGTTTTTAATGAGTCTCTCAAAGACCTTCATGACTATAGACGTGAGAGCCACTGGACGATAGTCATTTAGGCAAGAGGGTTTACTGTTCTTAGGGACAGGGAGTTGATTAGATCTAGAAAAGTAGGCGTTCCATTCAGCTCGCTGTCAAAGCTAGCAGCAGGCTGGCAGTTGGAGGGGATGTTCTACAGTTAAACTGATGTCATCAGAAGGAAGGCTATTCCAGAGTGGTAGAAGTACATTTTCAGATTTTGATTAAAGATTATGAAGACAAAAGATTACGAAGAATTGTTTACCACAAGACTAGTAACAAAGTCCCTTTATTGAAACGCCTCTTGGGCATGGGGAAGCATCAAATTCTCCAAAACTGCCATGCTTGCAATTAAATTTCTTAAATTTTTAACTAAATCTGAAATTTTTTTCTGAACAGATAAATTGCCATATGTAGCTCTCTAATAGAGTTCATTGTAAATCATTATCAATCAGGAAGGGTCATTTCATTATGGTTGTTGTAGAGCTGTGCTGGAATTTATTTTTAAGGAAGTACCATGTCTAATAAGTATAGCTTCAGCTAGTCAGATTGAGATCTTTTCCATGTAAACTGGTTATATCTCTTAAAGGGATAGTTCACCCAAAAATTAAAATTCTGTCATCATTTACTCATCCTCGAGTTGTTCCAAACCTGTATGAATTTCTTTCTTCTGGAGATTCTGAAGAAAACAATGTTAAATAAATAAAAACAATGTTCTTCCGCAAAATGCATGCAGTTTCGTTTTTTTAACCACTAGAGAGGCCAAAAGTTACATAGTGTACCTTTCGTTACCAAGGAAATGTTTCTAATTTTAGTTTATAGTTTTAGTTAACAAAAACTATTTTTAATCATTTTAGTAAACAGGAACAACCCTGGTTCACACAACTGTTGTGCATTATTTTCAATTGTGTTAAAGGGATAGTTCACCCATAAATGACAATTCTGTCATTAATTACTCACCCTCATGTCGTTCCAAACCTGTAAAACCTTTGTTCATTTTCTGAACACAAATGAAGATCATTTTGATGAAATCCGAGAGCTCTCAGTCCCCTCCATAGACAGCTCTTTAATTAACACTTTCAAGGTCCAGAAAGGTAGTAGAGACATCGTTAAAATAGTCCATGTGACTCCAGTGGTTCAACCTTAATTTTATGTAGCGACAAGTATACTTTTTGTATGCAAAAAACAAACAAAAATAATGACTTTATTCAACAATTTCTTCTCGTCTGCAGTAAAGCAGCTCAAAAATGACAATAGTGTAATTGTTCAGCTGAAGTCAGTTCAATGTTGGTTCAGTTCAGTAACTGTAAAGTTCATCAGTTATAAAATGAGTTCAATTAGGCTATAAAGCAGCTCTGGAGGAACCTGTGATGTTATCATCCAGCTCAGTTTAGCTCTCCTTCAATAGTGTCAGTGCAGTCAAATCAATAATATTGCTAATTATCCATCAGGAATTCGGGAGAACCTTGGGAAAACCATGATCAGTCGGGGGACCAGTTCTCCTCTGGACCTGATCCGTCTGACTACGGTAACCTCAGGATAAGAATGAGACAGGCTAATATTAGCATAAATGCCATTCCTCTTACAATGTAACTAGTACATTGGATGTTGTGGGAAGTGTTCCCGGTAATACATGGTTTTACATTTCACTGCCGGTTGTATATTCTGTATATAACTGTATGTGACAAATAAAACTCTTGAATCTTAATAAGTAATCTACAGTGCTTTTTGTCATATTATTCAAAAATTATTTTGTGGTTCTCAGAATCATATGGTTTGGAACAACATATGGGTGAGTAAGTCACTTATGGGTGAACTAATCATTCCTAATATGTAGACAACAGATGAGAAAAGTAAAGGTACTGATTTGGAATGCAACACGTGTGGGTGCTGTATATGGCTCCTTAAATCATTTCCTGTAAGCAATGAGTCTCCAGAGGAGGTAACACCTTGTGATGGGAGTCACAAGCACACAGAGGAGAGGTGGAGCTCTCATTTACACAAACAGAAAGAGGAAGATGCCCCCACCCCTGGTTTTCCCTCCATCTTTGGTTTACAGACTTTGAGCAAAAGCAGAGACTGTCACCTGTCAGCTCCCAGCACGCTCACTCTCTGTGTGAGATAGACGCTCAACAGCAGTTCTAGCACTTCTCACTTCCTGTGAGTGCAAGAGAAAGAGTAAGTGAGAGGTAATGAGTCTGCTTGAAATGGAGTGTGCAGAAGAAGATGAGCAGAAAGGATAGGAAACAGAAAGGTTATATACGATGGGCTGTTGTTTGTCACTAAAATGATGCGTGCGGTTCGGGATTGCCTTAAGTCTCCACGGCATCGGGAGACCTCAGGTGACAGGTAAGAACAGGCCACACCCTCATTCTAAAAAAGAAAAGCAATTATAGACTGTTTGGTTTACTCATGCTCTGTTGTGTTTGGCTGATCCGGGCTGCTCAACATCCAGTTTCTAGGTGGATTTAAGTCTTTTGGCAAGAATTTTATTTCAAACTCTCATTTTGTCCTGTATTATTTATATATCCCCTTTTAGTCTTTTTATTTTTCTTGTTTTCTCCTACTCTCTTTACTCTCCTGGGAGTCTCTGACTCAGTGTGTGTGTGTTTGACTCTTGGTCAGATCCATGTGTGTTTCTCTGTTGTTGCTGGGAAAACTGCAGCATGAATTCATGGTGTCAGAATCTGGGAGGAAACGTTGAGTCAGAGCTTAAGACAGTTCAGCCTTATCCAGGAAAGATGCCCTGATAAATCTTTTTGGGGAAGATTAGTGTTATTTTAAACTGTTCCATGAAACCTTTTTGTTTCTTTTCCCTTTTCTAGTCTTTCTGTTTTACTAGTCTAGATCACAAGCCTCGTAACCTAAGAGAGATTCTACATAGATACATTCCAGCATCATCATAAACCTATTTTTAAATTATTAGTTTTAGAAAATATAAGTGTTGACACAATAGCCCTTTAAAATGATGGTAGTTGATATGTTTACAAATGGATTTACAATGCAAATGCATTTAACAAAGCGTCTTATTTCTCATGCATGGATAGTATGGCGTAGTGGTTAAAATCTGGGCTGGTAACCAAAATGTGGATGGTTTTCAACCTTAAAAGAGGAGTACTATGGCAAATAAACATTATCTATGTTTACATGCACCGAGATATTCATGTTATAATCGGCTCGATGGCTGAAAACCTTCATATAACTGAGCTCAGTCTGACTGTGATGGTGTAGACCTGAAATAATCAGATCAACAGACAACAGGAAAACACTAAGCATGTAAACGCTTGAATCAATATTCTCAATCGGATTCAAAAATACCGCCGTGATGCGTATGATTACATAGATTTTACGTCTTAAGATGAGACGTAAATAAACGTACATTTTTATGAACTGTATTATATATTTTACTATTATATATTTTAAATATTTACTAAAGATTTGCTAAAAAGTTCTTCTGGCATTATGTCAGTTTTCTTTTCTTTTTTTTTCTTTTGTCGTCAAGGAAAAAAAACTGCAGTTCTAGTTACAGAAGTTCCTGTTACATTATTGCGGTGGCTTACACCGTTTATGGTTGACAAACAGAACTTTCCAAATCTGAAATTGGATTGGATTCATTCCAATTGAGAAGAATGAGTGCAAGCAAACATGCCTATTGTACACTTAATCCCATGTTGACCCGTGTAATGAGTACTCTTGTAACAATTAGTGGTGCTGGCAAGCATAACTATTACTCTTGCTCATAGTTAGTATTAGGGGTTTGTTTTTGTTGAAGAGAGGTGTGCTATTACTTTACTAAACCATCAGACTTATTTCTTATTGACCCAGAGCAAAATCCCATTGACTCTTTTAACTTGAGCCAAGAAGCACTCATTAGGCTCATTGTACCAGCAGCAAACACATATTTGACATATTTCTTGGCTTCAAAATGTCAACAATACTCTCTAACAGCAGTTTCTAAGGTGTATATGTACATTACAAATATATCCTCAAAGCATCATGAAAAAAATGTATCACAGTTTCCCCCAAAAAATATTAAGCAGCAAAACCTATTTTTGTAATTTTTGATGATGATATTAGGAAATTATCATTCACACCATGTCGTAATTACTGTAATTATGAGATTTCAACTTGTAAAAAGTTCATGGTCTTGTACAGCATACAACTTGTAAACTGGGAATTTTCTGAGAGCTCCTACTTGTACCACATGACCACTGTACCACCTGACTGCTGCAGATTAATTTAGTGTTGCCATAGCAATGCATAATTCCTCAGAGTAGAACGTCACATGAGGTCATCTCAAAATTACGGTAATTAAACCATGGCACGAATGCAGCATAATTTCTGCTGTAAATTCAGCTTTGCCATCACTGGAATAAATTACATTTTTAAATGGGTAACACTTTATTTTAAGGTGACAGAGTTACACGATACTACATGTAACTTAGTAATAACAGTAAATTATGCATAATTACAAGTAACTAACCCTTACCGTAACACTAATAAATACACAGTAGTACTTATTTGAGTAAGTACAATGTTACTACCTCACCTTAAAATTAGGGGTAACATATATTTACAGTGTCCTTGTTACACGTTACATGTAGTTATAGTAATAACAGTAAATTGTGCATAATTACATGCAACTAACCCTCAATCAAATCTCGATGTCTATATATCAAAATGGCCAGACATCAGACAATTATCATATTGGTCTATTACTAGCAAGCACCACTCACATTTCTAGGATTTGTAGTTGTTATAGAAATGTTTGCTACATTTAACCTACATGGCCTAAAGGTGAAGATACAGACAGTGGGATGAGTGAAGACACCTCTAATGTATTCAAACTCCACATCCCCCACGCTTCCCTCCTCCCACTCTTCCTGACGTTCAGAAAACCATCTGCTCATGTGCAGCTCTGACTCACGTACAGCCTCTCTTTTCTCACACATACAAGCTCAGGCAGCAGATGCAGAGATGGTGCTGGAGGGAGATGCTGTCCATGCTGTTCCAGGCGGCTGGCTGTCTGTACCGGCCGTCGCCACTGTGATTAAATACTCATGTCTGTGTTGGTCTTTCAGGGAGAAGAGCACGGTGGAACAGGACATCAAAGAGAGGGAGGAAACCATACGACAGAGGAACAGCGAAGTCCAGGTACAAGTGAATTTAAAATTAAATGGAAATAAATGTGTTTTATTTGACTGGTGATGCTGATCTGACAGAGGCATTCAGATATATATTCACCTATGTATACATAGACAGACACAGAATATAGCTTAATCCATTATGTACTGAAATATTCAAATAATTTTTTTTATATCAATTGTTTACAGGCAGCTGACTGCATTTAAAGTTATTTTATTTTAAATATTTTTGATATTAGTTGTTTAAAGACAGCTGGCTCTTAAAGTTATTTCTATATTGACCGTTTCGTACATAATCATGTCTAGATTTTACTGACCACTTATTGGATCAATAAAGGACCAAATAAAGGAGAACAGGAGCCAGCTGTTTTTCAAAAGCTCCTTGTCTGTCGGTTTTATCCTCCCTATCATCTGTCCTCTCTGCTCGTCGTGGATCGGTTCTCTCCTCACTGTCTTTCAGCGAGGCTAAAAGAAGTTCAAGGTCTATATATCTGCACTGGTTTCCTGACTCATACATTTAGTGTTTCCATCAAGATCTACGCTGCCTCTCTCTTTCTCACTCTCTCCCACGGCATAATTAAATTTCCTGTGTATGTATCTAAAAATATGCCATTTTTGTGGACTAGAAGATGCTGTAGGCTGCTGAATTTGATGCCAGGTAAAGATTCAGATGTGTCCAGGCTAGTCTTTTTATATGTGGTCATTCATTAAGAGAATTAAGCGTGCCTGCACTAGTGTTAAAATGCAATGACAGATGGATGCCTAATGAGCCGGAAAAACAATTGTGTGTGTAAGCATACAGGAAGAGAAGACAGCCAGATATGTGTGTGCATATGGATACTAAATGGCATATTGATATCACAGCTGGCCCCGATCTCTAGGGTTCTCCTTTCCTGTCATCACACAAGGCCACTTATCCTGCTGTTTTCATTTGGTTTTTGGATCTGACAATGTGCCTGTGACACCTGTGGTCTCTTACCTGTATAAATAACAATTAAATTGGATTTCCCTCTTATATTACTACAGAGGACAGTTCCATTGATGTCCATTAAACAAAATAATGCCCATGCGGCTTATAAGTCTCTCTGTGTCGTCCTCTCAGAGAAAAGAAGTACAGATTAACAATCTCACCCGTACGCAAAAGTGCAACATTAAAATAATTAAAAATCAATATTGTAAGCTTACTAAGCTATCAGAGGCAAGGGCCTCTTACAAATTATGAATGTAATCAATATTTGTTTAGGGTCTTAATAGATTAGCCTTGGAACACATGGTGCTGGTAGGCAGCTCCAGGCGCTGAATAATTAAATAAGAATGAGAGTTTTAGTTTGTGCCTCTGCTGTGTTTAAACCCTGGGATGATGAATAGATTCTATTTCGGGGACTGTCAGCTCCCAGTGCATCCTCTGATTGGACGAGGAGACATTTGTGCATTAGACTTGTGAAGGTTTCCATCTTCACCCTGAGCAGTTACTCGGTTCTGCTGCTGTAGACCTGTTATTTTTAGGACACACTCATTCACAGCCGCCCAGTCTTCTCATAGCACCTCAAGGTGAATGACAGTGGAAATTACACGGTTGTCTTTTATCGTCCTTTTATTTTATTTTCAGATCTGAATCTTATCTTATACTTGACATCTTTATGTGCCTTGCACCTTTCACCTCAGTATTTAACCTTTGCTTTTGTACAGTCAGATATACGGCATTTCCGTTGTAGTGTTCTAGAATATTCATTATAGAATGTTCTGCCTCAGGTTTACCTGCCAGCCGTTTATTGACCCTACTGTACACAAAAGAAGCACGATTTGATGAAAATCAGCAGTTTCCTTTTAATTGGCTGGCTCTACCCTTTCTGTATGTTAAAAGTATTTATACCCATTTACTGATTCTATTGTATTGTACTGATTCCTTGCACTACCATTCAAAGGTCTGGGTATGATTTTTTTTTTTTATTCAGGGCACATTATTTTGATCAAATTTTACAGTGAAGACATTACGCACATGGGCACAGAAGATCACTTCCGTTTTCTTTATTATTTCCTTTGGTGGATTGTTTGAGCTAGTGTTGGAAGGGGCGAGTAGCAGGAGCCAGCTTTCTGTTGACCTTATTGCATTGGTTTAATCATGTCTTCATATGCCTTGTTAAAATAAAATCAAAAGCAAGCTAAGATTGTCGTAAGAGGTTCTCTTCCTGTTTATGTGGGCAGAATAAGCTGCAGTGTGTATCAGAAATGATGGCCCTGTTTCAGATGGCACCCTCAGGCCTCACAGTCCTCCTACGTGTCTACACTTTCCCGCATGGGCTGTTGGGTAATATTCAGCGGTGAAGTCTGCATTATTCTAAGTCCGGCATAAGGCCACATGGTGGCTTGCGAAGACAAATCATAAACTGTCCAGTGCGATGTACTGTGGTTTTGTTAATTTCACGGACGCACAAAAGTGAAGGCCATGAAACCACAAGTCCACTTTAAGTGTGCCATTTTGGACAAGGCCGTAGTTGATGGTCAAAAGCCTGGGTACGTGAGGCTAACATTACAATTTTCATTGTTTATGTTTTCTGTTCCCAACTACATTCTTTCCCTTTCAGTTTTTACAAGGATCTGAATTTAATTTGTTCTTTGTAAAATATTCCACTTCTGTGAGGAAAGTGGAACAGCTGTTGAGAAATGAAAGCTACGGTGTTATTGTGAGGTGTCATTCCTTTGTTTGAGGATGGGATGATTTTATCAGAGTGAAGCTATTATGTTACTTTTGAGCACAAAATTGCTGTCTGTGTCATTGAATTTCTGTTTACTATGGCTTTTCTGACTGATATGATAACTGGTACACACTGTCTCTGTATCTTCTTGCACCCTAGTGCTTTAAATTTAATTTAAGAGCTGCATGAGCTCTTTGCCCTGTTGTTAGTGTTGATTAGCTGTTTATTATTAGGCTGATAAAGACAAACTGTCTCTCTTTCTCTCAGGACCTGCAGGAGGAGGTTCAGAAGGGGTCAGAGGAACTGAGCCGCCTGCAGGCGGAGCGACAGGAGGTGCAGGAGAAGCTCGAGAGGCTGGATGAGCAGAAACGCTCTCTAGAGGAGCAGCTCACACTCATACAGCAACAATGCAGCCAGGAGAGCCAACTGGTATGAGATAGACACAGTGAGAGTGAATAAAGCCTGTTTATTGCAATATCAGTGTGTGTATTGTGGGTAATATCAGCCCAAACATTATGCGCTGATGCACATTTCAAAAATCTGAAAATATTACATCATCTGGGCATATTTGAATACTATTTTGAATGAGTCTTGCACACACTAATCCTAATCTCACACACTCTTTTGCATGGTGTTTTTCATATGTTTGTAATTGTATGTGACCTGTGAAAGGAAGAGAGGGAGACACAGTCCAGCACAAATCACACCAAATCACTTGCAGTTAATTTAAAAGCCTCAAGTAAACTGATCTCAAATCTTTTCATCTGCTCTCTGTCCTTTCTCACCTGTCCGTGTATGTGTGTCCAGATCCAGTCATTGCAGGTGGAGCACTCCGAGCAGGAGCAGAGAATCGGTGACTATGAGGAGGAGTTGACCAGGGCCCGAGAAGAACTGCTCCATCTGCAGGATGAGACGCGTCAACTGGGAGAGAAAGTTCAATCTGCCCGTGCTCAGCTCTGCCCCCTCGAGGATGCTGTTAAAGAATCACACACACAGATTGCTCAGGTTAGTTAGCTTTTCATCTGTTTCTTTGTTACCTTTATGCATATCTGCATTAACTGGTTCTGAAATCTTTTTTTTTAGATTAATGGATATACACATTATACCCTGCTTTTTCTGTCTTTAGTAAGATGTAGCCATGTGTTGAGTTAGTGAGTTTTATTTTGTATCGACAGCACTGATTATAGACACTGTTGACCAATAAATATAAAAAATTAATCGTAATGATGATAATTTATTATTATTAGAGAATCCCAAAGAGGACAATTTTACATTTATGAAATATTTTTCTCTAATGCAGGTTTGCCACAATTATTGGTAGCCTTAGAAATTCTTTTGAGTGAAATCTCTCTGAAGTATATTCCCCTTTATATTTAAATGTTTTAGTACACCAGGCTGACTAGGAACATGAAATTATCCAGCCATGACTTCATGTTTCAGTGGAGTAAATAGGAGATAACACAAAGGCCAAATTCCCTTAATCATCCATCACACTAGGTAAAACCAAAGAATATAGTTTGCTGATGTAAAGCAGAAGATTGTTGAGCTTCACAAAATAGAAAAAGTGTATGAAAATATTTCCACTATCTGGGCAATAATTAAGAAGTTCCAATGAACAGGAAATTATACAAACGCATGGATGAGGAGGAGAGTTTGAGTGGCTAAAGACTTTCCAAGGATCACACATGGAGAATTGAAAAATAGTTGAGTCTTGGGGTCAGAAAGCCTAAAAAAAAAATCCAAATAGCATCTGCTTCACCACAAGTTGTTTGGGAGAGCTTCAAGAAAAATCCTCTGTTCTCATTTGAAAACAGACTCCAGCATATTCAATTGTTCGGCACGACTGGAACTTCAAACGGAACTGGCTTCTATGGTCAGATGAAACAAAAAAAAAGAGCTTTTTGTACCCCATGTGTATGATTATATATACTACTGGATCTTTAATGTTGTGGGCCTATTTGTAAGCTGGAGGTGCTGGACATCTTGTTCAGATATATGGCATCATGGATTCTATCTTAATACCAACAACAACAAAAAAAACAACCAGATTTCTGCTAGAAATCTTATAATGGGCCATGGTTGGATCTTCCATCAGGACGATGATCATCCAAAACAAACATCAAAGTCAACACACAAATGTGTCACTGAATCTGAAGGATCTGGAGAGATTCTGTATGGAGGAATGGTCTCTGATCTCTTGTCAGGTTTTCTCCAAACTCATCAGGCATTATAGGAGAACTCAGCGCTGTTATCTTGACAAAAAGAGGTTGCAAAAATTATTGAATAAAAGGGTGCTATTAATTGTTGCCAATGTGTATTAGAGAAAAACATTTATATCATAATGAACCTCAATTGTTTTATTTCAATGGAAGGTAGGATATTTTTAATAAAAGATCAAAAGGATTAACAATGTTTTTTGGATACTTGGCATATTTTTTTTTTTTTATGCAGTGGCTTCAAACATGGCTCATTCGATCATATTTTAGAACTGGAAATATCTGTTTTAATAAACATTTCTGTTCATTTTCATTGCAAATGTGGTGACATTTAAAAAAGAAAGAAATCGTAATTATCCTTTCTATCACCATCCACTGCCCACATTTTTTTCAGCTGAAAGTTTTCTACTTTCTCTCGCTGAACATCTCTTGTTTACATTAGTTTTGGCTTTTTATTTTGTTGTTTATTTCCATTAATTTTTTCTTATTCACATACTATATTGGCATTTACTGTAGGAGCAGGAGCGATTGGCCGAGCTTAAAACGGAGGAAAGAGAAGTGACTGCTCGGCTTACCTGGAAAATCCTGGAGGAGCCAGTGCTCTTTAATGGTACAGCGCCCTCTCTTGAGCAGCCGGAGCAACTACAGTGGCCTCAACCTACAGCACAGCCAGCAGAGAAACCCAAAGAGGACAAAGTTCAGCAAGAAGAGGAGCAGTTGTCCGTGGATGAGCCGCAGGAGCTCAGAGTCGTGGAGGACCAGCTCAGGTCCGAGGCAGAGGAGCCGTCCACCAGCCCAGAGGAGCAAGAGCCTCAACCTGACTTCTATAGCTGTGACCTTTATAACAGTGGGCTCTCCACCACCAGCTCCACTGCTGTGGCCTGGCCTCAGGGGAACATGGTCAGAAACCACTTCCTGTTGTTGTTTGTTTTTATTATTCTTTTTTAATAATGTCACTTACAAATAGGTTTTCATGCATGTCTTTCTTTTTATGTCACTTCTGGTTTCAGGAAAGCACGACACAAGCTAACCCAGAGCCAGAGGAAGAGAAAGAGGAAGAGAAGGAAAAGCCAGATGAGCAGCTTGCCACCAGCACCCCAAAGGTTGAAATAATTACGACATATATTATTGTTTTTATATTAATGGATAATAATTATTCCTTCAGGTTAACATTTACATTCATTTAAAATGTGATTTAGAACAGAACATGTTTTTTTGTGATTTGTGAATATGCATTTTTATGATCTTTTTTACAATAATAATAATGTATATGCTAATGGTTTGTGATGTGTAGGCAGAGACTGTGGATCCAGAGAAGGAAGCTGCCCAGCCAGTTACAGTACCGCCCACTAACCCACCCAGTGGTCCTGGCCTTGACTTTTTCCAGTCTGACCCTTTCACTGACGGTAAATGTGCACACAAAGTAAAATCACAAACAGGGATTGTCCTAAGGCTGCATGATTTGCTTTTTCTAATCAAAATTGTGATTGTGATTTTAAAATGCTATGCATGTATGCTGATAGGGCTACAAAATTTAGCCACAATGTTTATATACAAACTGATTATGTCATTTTATATATATCGTTATTATTATTAACAATAATAATAGTTAATAATGATGACTATAATTCTTACAATTAAAATATTAAACAAAATATGAAGATAAATAATAGAAATATGATTTATAAAATAAATATTAAATATGATTAAACAAATATTAAAGAAATTATAATTCATATTAAATCAAATATTTAAGACAAATTTTATCATAATATATTACAGTGTAAATAAAAAATTACAATCCTAATATTTATGGCTTTCTTTATTTTAAACCATTAATCTATCCAGCTTTTATTTTGGCGGAAACCTAGTGAGCCCTTTTGCCAGTACTTTTTCGCCAGCGCTTCCCAGTACAAGTTTGGAAAGATGCTTGGCATATATTGCGTTCCCAAATGCATGTTATAAACTCAGAGTACATGCAGAGATGAGTTCATTTTACTACAAATCAAGCCGCTGCTCCAACATACTGAAGACACCAGATCATGCTAGCATGTAATAGAACACAGTGCCACTCTTCCTTCTGATTTTTATTCAGTTTTTTTTCCGATTATTTGTGTAGCCATAGATTGTCCTTGAAATAAGTGGTCTGCTAGTTAATTGGTTAACTAGCATCCGATTAATTGGTAAACATATAAAACTCCTTTTTGCAGGTGATCCTTTCACTGAAGACCCTTTCTCAAAAGTTGATGTTTCGGGTGAGTATTTTCTTACCATCTGTTTTTGCAAAATATCTATTCACAAGTCCGTTTTAACTCATAAAATGTTGTTTTGCTATCCAGATCCTTTCGGCGGGGACCCTTTCAAAGGCACAGACCCATTTGCGGCAGACAACTTCTTCAAGCAATCTTCAGTTGGTTTCCCAACAGGAGATCCTTTCAGGTCATCCGATCCATTCAGTGCTACCACAGGCGAAAAAGAGCCTGATCCATTCACATCGAGAACCAACAATGCAGTCACTCCAGACCCATTTGCTTCTGGTAGTGGTAACATTCAAGAGACCGATCCGTTCGGATCCAAAATGGATGCCCTGCCAGACTCTGATCCCTTCAGCTCGACTGGCACAGGACACGATCCATTTGGAGGATCAGAAATTCCTGTAGTGAGTGCTATAAAGCTAAACTCTCTTTAAAATCTCATTAATCATCCTTCTCTCGGGTCATTTTGTGTTATTTTGAATTGAAGTTGAAAGAATGTGCTTAAATTACTATTAATTTATTATTTTTGATAATAAAGGTAAATAAAAAATAACTAAACTAAAATTAAACTAAAAATAACTAAAATTTCATTAAAAAATATTATCAAAATGAAATAAAAATCTTTCTGTACAAAGAAAAAATTAAGTACAATTTTAGGGCTTCGGGTCATTTTGACCCATGAGGGAAGGATGAGGGAACAATTCACACTACAGCAACAGACAGTTTGTCAGGTTTTATCAAATCAGTGTGTTACCCCTGTCGGTCGGCACTTGTTTCCGTCGATTGAACATACTCAGGGCCTAAAACTAACTTTTTGCCATACCTGCCAATGGCTGGTGACTTAAGAAAATGTACCATAAATATTTTTTACCAGCCGTGAAGCTCTTTTTGAACAGGCAGTTATGACACCAAAATTTTGGATACCAGTGAAAATTCACAATTCTCTATTCAAGTTTCAATACCACAGCTAAAACTACTAGCCTAACTACTGTCAATTTAAGACTAATGCGCGGATCCAAAATACTGATGTACATGCGTTGTCTTTTTTACTGTTTAAGTTTCCTGATGTTTACTTCACTAGGATACTCACCAAGACAGGATTTATTTTTTTACATTATTTTGTGTGAATTTGTCTGTTCAAAGTGCAAGAATACTGTACATGAAAGAGCTCAATTCAATATTTCTGTGCTGTCTGAGTGCGCGCTTCAGATGTTTACACACACACAACTTTCCACACAGCACGCAAGTAACGAATTGAGCTTCCTTTCGCGTCTTCTTAAGCTTACATATTTAAATTGGCATGGATTAAACTTTAGTGACAATGCAGCACTGACTCGTCAACTGTCCGTTTTTTCATGGTCATGTTCTCACAACATTGCATTGTTAGAATTCATAAAAATGTTACCGGCCAGCTACCATTTCATATACTCGCCAATGCCAATTTTTACCTGCCTTTGTTGCTTGGCGAGTGTTAATTTTAGGCTCTGGACATACTGTCATTTGGTGATTGTCCACGTTGGTGGGCGTACATTCTTTATAGCTTCTGTCACACTTTATTTGTAAAATCTGTTGGGTGCATTTTGAATGACTTTTTACCTTAAACCCTAAAGTAAGTTATTAGCATGATTTAAAGGACTGGCTGAATTTGATGTTAAACATTGTTTTCTTCCTCTTTTTCCTTTCAGAGAGATGGACCAGCAGCAGCCAATGATCCCTTTGCGCCAGGAGGAACTGCGGTGGTCTCTAATTCAGACCCAGGTAAATCAAGCATTATTGAAGGGCTGGGTTGGCTATTGATTTCTTGATTTGAATCTATCATCATTTTGATAAACATATCAATTCTTAAATCCCAAGATTGATCTTTTAGTCTGTTTTGAAGCACAAACAAAACTTAATTAAACATTATTTGTAGCAGCACACGTGCCATGCAATAACGAAATGCATTTTCTCAGTCTCAGCTTATTATCATCACAACTAAAACCAAAAATGTAGTTTTGAGCTCTTAAATGTTGCATGACAGATCGCTGTAGCCACTTCGTCTATACTTTAAGTTACAGGTATAGCACAAAATAAACATGGTATATCAGAAGGTATGTTGAAAGAAACAAAAACTGTATCATGTCTCATGTAATTGCTTAGTGTAATAGCTCTAGAGAGGAACATTTTGATAAATATATGGACTATATTACATTTTATGTAATATATAATGTATATATATATATATATATATATATTATATATAATATAAATATATATATATATATATATTTTATTTATTTTTTTTACTTAACCTGTTAATAATGTCTTCATTATTTAAATGTATGTTTGAATAAATGTCAGGAAAGCACATTTTTAACAGCCATCGTTTAAATGTTTATATTTCAACAACAAATTAGAGTAGAAACGTAATTGTCATAAGGCAGTTTTCATACCAACTTTCTATGCAATTTTAATGTTTGTATACAACTCAGTTTTAATGTTGATTTGTTTTATGTAAAAATAAACAGGAAAAAGTTTAATAGTTTGGACTCTTATTAATTATTAATTTAACTTATTAATTTTAACCTTTAAATATTATATTATACTGTGCCAGCTCACAGGATTCCCTATATAGTTTTAACCATTATTTGTGAGAGTATGCTTAAAAACAGATGTACTGTACCTGATGTATATCCAGATGATTCGATATTGAATCGAATTATTCAAAAGCAAATTGATTTGTGAAATTTGTCAATACCCAGCCCTACATTACGGAGTGGTTTTGTATTGAATCCCTTAAAATAAATTAATCAACTTATTACACTCACCTAAAGGATTATTAGGAACACCTGTTCAGTTTCTCATGAATGCAATTATCTAATCAACCAATCACATGGCAGTTGCTTCAATGCATTTAGGGGTGTGGTCCTGGTCAAGACAATCTCCTGAACTCCAAACTGAATGTCAGAATGGGAAAGAAAGGTGATTTAAGCAATTTTGAGCGTGGCATGGTTGTTGGTGCCAGACGGGCGGTCTGAGTATTTCACAGTCTGCTCAGTTACTGGGACTTTTCACACAACCATTTCTAGGGTTTACAAAGAATGGTGTGAAAAGGGAAAAACATCCAGTATGCGGCAGTCCTGTGGGCGAAAATGCCTTGTTGATGCTAGAGGTCAGAAGAGAATGGGCCGACTGATTCAAGCTGATAGAAGAGCAACTTTGACTGAAATAACCACTCGTTACAACCGAGGTATGCAGCAAAGCATTTGTGAAGCCACAACACGCACAACCTTGAGGCGGGTGGGCTACAACAGCAGAAGACCCCACCGGGTACCACTCATCTCCACTACAAATAGGAAAAAGAGGCTACAATTTGCACAAGCTCACCAAAATTGTACAGTTGAAGACTGGAAAAATGTTGCCTGGTCTGATGAGTCTCGATTTCTGTTGAGACATTCAGATGGCAGAGTCAGAATTTGGCGTAAACAGAATGAGAACATGGATCCATCATGCCTTGTTACCACTGTGCAGGCTGGTGGTGGTGGTGTAATGGTGTGGGGGATGTTTTCTTGGCACACTTTAGGCCCCTTAGTGTCAGTTGGGCATCGTTTAAATGCCACGGCCTACCTGAGCATTGTTTCTGACCATGTCCATCCCTTTATGACCACCATGAACCCATTCTCTGATGGCTACTTCCAGCAGGATAATGCACCATGTCACAAAGCTCGAATCATTTCAAATTGGTTTCTTGAACATGACAATGAGTTCACTGTACTAAAATGGCCCCCACAGTCACCAGATCTCAACCCAATAGAGCATCTTTGGGATGTGGTGGAACGGGAGCTTCGTGCCCTGGATGTGCATCCCATAAATCTCCATCCACTGCAAGTTGCTATCCTATCAATATGGGCCAACATTTCTAAAGAATGCTTTCAGCACCTTGTTGAATCAGTGCCACGTAGAATTAAGGCAGTTCTGAAGGCGAAAGGGGGTCAAACACAGTATTAGTATGGTGTTCCTAATAATCCTTTAGGTGAGTGTATAATTCACTCTCACTATTTTGAATGTTTTGGTCTGTCTTTACGTTTTGACCCAGTTTGTATCTGCTTACATTGGGTTTATTCTGCTCATGAACCATCAAAAAGTATCCAAAATATCTGTTGCACTGTTTGTACTTTGTTTTAGATCCCTTTGCTGCAGTATTTGGCAATGAGACTTTTGGAGGAGGTTTTGCAGACTTTAGCAGCTTAGCAAAGGTAAGGATTTTTCCTTAAACAGAAGCCCAATTATTCCAGCTCTATTACCAATCAGTTCACCCACATGATTTAAATCAAGTTGAATATGGGTTGCAGCTCATTAAGTTCCCTCTTGCCTTTCAGTCTAATGGCAGCGATCCATTTGATTCGAGTACAAACAAGAATTTATTTAAGGAGGACACTCAGTCAGATGTACCTCCTGCATTACCGCCCAAAACCGGAACCCCAACCAGACCTCCACCTCCACCCCCAGGTGAGCTGTTTCCTGTTCTATGTGTTTTACCAGAATGACAGTTTTCTCTGTCACCCGTATCTGAGTGCTGTGTTGTCTGTGTGTGTGCGTCCTTAAAGGTAAGCGGTCCAACATCCACCGATCGGAGTCGTCGGAGTCATTTCAGAGGCGTGGTCTGTTTAAGGCTCAGGGTTCTGGAGAGTTCTCATCCCTCCCCGCTAAAGACTCGGTACCAGACCCCTTCGCCCCTTCCTCGCCCCAACAAGCCCCATGTGACCCCAACCGATTCGCCAGCTTTGATAAAGTGAGCTCCTCCCCCTCCTGATCCCCAGTAGTGAACCCTGACATTTCACCTCCGCCATGCAGCAGCCTTGACCTCTCGACCCCTCACAGCCCTATTCATTTGGTTTTCCTGGAAAGAAATGCTCATAATCCAATATTTTGATGACTCTTTTGTTTTACTATCTGTTTGTGAAAAGCCACAAAACCTTGTCATTTTTATGTAATGTTTTTTGTAAATATAGACAAGCTTCTAATGAAATTATTTATCTACTCTAATAGTTTTGAAGTCAAACTGAATCCAAGCTTATGCTTCCACTAAAAATCCCAGTGTTAAAACTAATTTACAAAATGAATGTATTTAAATGTTGAAATCTACATATTTATGACATCACAATATTCCTAACATCATTTGCAAGTTCTCACTGGCTGTGGATGGAGAGGCGGGGCTGCTTGCTATTGGCTGTTTTCAATTTACCCCTTGTGTTCTTTTGTCATCTTCTCCACCATTGGTTGAGGCTTGATTCCATCTTGCACGTTCATTGCCCTGCCATACCTTGGTTCACTGGTTTGCCTTGCATTATCTTGCACTGCACGAACTAATCACTGTCTACCTGTCTTATTCGGCTGCTCCTTCTCATTCATTGATTGAACACTTCCTGGTTCCATCTACATTCCACGATTCTCTGCACCATCTTTTTTTATAGAAGAGATACAGGTTTGTTTATATACAGAGAATTTGCTAAATAAAATAATCAGGTAGGGTGCCGACAATACTTGTTGGCTCCTTTCTGTATTATTATTTCATAAATTAAAAATGAAAGAGCTTGTCTTCTCCTTTGTGAGCTTTCCTTATCAGATGATGCATCAAATAAATTAAGCTTTATGATGGCATTTCTCTGATATTTTAAAACCGCTCATAACAAATTAAGAGATGTCAAGAAAGACATCTTGAGATTAGTTGTCGCCATGTTTTCTGGTATTCTGTGTGATGAAATGCTTTCCAGCTAATAGTTGTGATTTACATCTCTCCATCCATGGTTGTCCACACATTCACATCTGTGTGAAATACCTGCATGTTCTGCATGATGGGCTATATGAGCAATCCAGGCTTTCGCACATGAGTACATCAAACTTTAAGAGAACTCACCCAAAATGTGTCAAAAAAACCTTGTTGTTTAGTATATAAACATTTAGCTCAAAAATTTAAGTTTATTATTCATTAGTCATTATTTACTCACCTTTGTACTAGTGTTGTAGTCAAGACCACCTTAACCAAGACCAAGACTTTGTGGGGTTGAGACCAAGACAAGACCGAGACAGGGCGAGACCAAGACAAGACCAAAACCAGACCAGCACTCCTTAAATTCATCTAAAAGATCCATATCTACTGTCTGAGAAATGACTTATATTTAATGAATAAATATAATTAGAATAGTAAGACACTATAGAGCTGTTACCAGTCAAATCACTGACAATAAAATTAATGGAACAGAAATTACATCTGAATTGGTACAATTACACCTTCATAAATAATGTTAAGATTAATTTAACATTAAAGCATTTAACATTATTTAACATTCACAGAATCATTTATTCAACCGATTTGTTCAAAGCAGCTGATTCATTTAATAATGTAACGTTGCCAAATTAGCAAAGACAGTTTAAAATGTCATTTAATATTAACTTCTTGTTTATTGATCGTTTGTATAAATCTATATAATTTGCAATCACGCTTGTATTCATGAAAACGGCTCTCTTGCTCTTGTGACATTGCTTAATTATATTTTTTTGAATTTTTTGGCCATTTATATTAATTTTGGGCATTTTTGAGACAATGCTGCATTGCTTTTGAACCCGGCAGCATAGTAACAAAAGAAATCACATTACAAAGAAGTTATTGGTTGCATTTTAAGCAGTAAGTTTTACATCAAATCACATTAATGAAGTTAAATCAGACAATGCACCAGCAATTTAGTGATATCCTTGCAGTTATGGTCTTGACTGGTCTTGAGATCAAATCCCGAGTCCTCGAAGTCTGAGACCAAGACAAGACCGAGTACAAATGTGGTCGAGACCGAGACAAGACCAAGACCTTTAAAAAATGGTCTTAAGACCGGTCTCGAGTACTACAACACTACTTTGTACCATTTCAAACCCGTAAGGTTTTTTTTGTTTGTTTTTTTGTAAAATAATTTTAAAGATTTTCTAATTTTGTGAGTTCGTTGAAATGTGGGTGACCTATATTTGCATTTTGTGAGTGATATGTTTCTTTAACCTTTTTTTAAAAATCAGTTATAATAGTAGATACAAAAATAAAGATTCTTTTAGTAACACACAACATTTTTTATATGAAGTCTCATGTGTCAGCAGGCTTGTGAGCTAATGTTAGCTGAGAGGCTTTATGGATTGCATCATGGCACACATCTCGTATCTCCCATCCTCCTGTGTCAGTAGCTGTACCACATTACCACTGTTTCCCTCTTAATGTTTCCACATTAAGTATTTTTTGCTTTGTAATCCTTATGATATTTAGGAAGTCACCATACATTTAGTGAGACAGTCTTTGGTTTTATGACTGCAATTCTAGATTTATATTTATATAGGTTTATATTGACATTGACCAAACAATAATACTTAAAGGAATAGTTCACCCAATAATAAACATTTTGGGGAATAAAGAGAAAATATTATTATAATGAATTTATATTAAATTAAAATCAAATAGATTTTTCCCCCCATAAAACAGCTGTCATTAATGACCATATGCTGAGTAAATAATGACAGAATTTTTTAGTTTTTGAGTGACAATATTACTATCTATTCCTCTAAATAGATTAAATGAAAGCGAACTCATTTGTATAGTTATATAAAACTATTTTACATCATCTTTACCAGACTTATGTATATTGTAGCATTAACTCAGTCTTGCTAGTCTTTAAAGGCACAATGTGTAAGATATTTTTTAAATATCCAAAAGCACTAGAACATTATCTGAAATGTTTCCAACAATATTCCAACAGACAAATCAGCCATTTTAACCAGTATAAAGTCCCGAGTCATTACGTCACCTGTCAATGACGTTGTGTCTGCATTACCGTCGACACCAAAGACGCTTTAATATACAGTATTATTTGTTTTATTAGACAGGTGAGCGACTACTTTGACAGAAAACAAATTTTTATATAGCTCAACACGGAATCTCGTTTTCTTGATTTACCACGAGTAACATGTTTTTACCATGCCTAGTTGGTAAAACTAACTACTATTTTGTCAAGTGGCTGACATGGCATAATCAGAAAGAGCTTTATTTGTTGTAACAGTAACACAGCATTTTCTCCACCATACAGTGTTCTAAAATTAATTGCGTGCCATTTAGCAACATAAGTCATCCAGCTTTTATTGTTATTCTAATATCGATCTATTTTACTGCAGTGTGCAACAAGTGTCTGATACCAGCCACCGAGCAAACACACAGAGTAACGTTAACATAACTTTCAACACACTCAAATGTATTTTTAGTATGATTGTTTTGGCAGTGCTGGGTTACCCCACAATTTTAACTCTTCAAATAACGTGACCTGTATGGGTCACCTGTAAATTTAAATGAACAAACATAACAATAACATAACAAAGTTCAGGGAACAGGGAGGTGAACGTTAAAGGTAACTTGAATTGTAAACTATTCATAAACAACAAAACGGAAGGAACAGCAGCGGCATATAAGCATGATAAAATGTAAAGTGTCCCAGGCTTATAAAACTTTAATAAACTTGTTAATAAAACCTTAATACATTCGCTCATCCATGAACACGATTTCTGCCTGAGTCCCGTCGGATTGCTTTTCATTGACTGCGTCACCAAGCTGCGCCTTTGTTATTGTTTTGAATAAGGAATGTCTGACGGCGAAACTTACATACTGTGCCTTTAACTCCAGTCTTTGAACATTTTAAAGTACATTTAGAAAACACATTGTTTACACTATCTGTAATACATTTAGGACCCCTCTTCTTTAGATTGTTAGATTAGATTTATAAAATTTAAAAATATTACTTCAGGCAGGTGCAAATTGACAGGGTGTCTGATGGGGTTATGGTGTGTGTGTATGTGTGTGTGGAGCAGTACCCCACAGAGGAGGACATGATAGAGTGGGCGAAGCGGGAGAGTGAGAGAGAAGAGAGGGAGCGCGTGGCTCGTCTGACCCAGCAGGAGCAGGAGGATCTGGAGCTGGCGATAGCCCTCAGCAAATCCGAGCTGTCCTGACCGAAGCTGGATGCAGTGCCACATTAACAAGGAGGAAAGGAGGAAGAGCTGGAACCACCATAATTAGCAGAATCCTTCCACTTCCATCTTCAGCCACTTGATAATCACCTAGGATTCCAGCTCCTTCTGAATCTCCACTGAGTTCTCCCGATGTCCAGATGGCTGGATAATGTATAAAGGCAAGTCAAGATGGAGGAAAAGGTAACCGACTCATTGCAGCCTATATGGCTTGAAACCTCTGGTGTGACTCCCCTTTGTTTTTAAATAACCTCAAATCAAGAGACCTCCAGTAATCTACCGTTTTTGATTTAGACCGCTCAAAATCCATGTGACTGTGACCCATCAGTAGCACATGTACTGAAAAACCTTTTTCTTTAAGATCTGATGTCTAGTTCAATATAATTGAACAATGTTTCTGAACAAATCTATCCCCACCTTTTAGAATGATTGATAAGGTTACCAATTCAGTGAATGTATTTAGTTCTGTGATTTTTGAAGTGTTTCAAGATTCATTCGCATCATTTAATGGGCAATATTAACACATTCATTCAAAGTTTACAAGCAGCCGAACTGCGCTTCATTTGCTTTTTAAAGTTTCAGCAATAGTTTTTGGGCACAAGAGGTTTTATTGTGGGCACGTCTGTCCACTCTCAGGAACATATCCCACAAGTCATAAAACCTCATAACTGCTACCTGATTAGTGGATTTCAGTTGTAAAAGGCTGCGGTGCTTGGTAACGTTATCAGCTTACATAAACCACTACTGGAACTGAATTTCTACCCTACTAAAAGAGAACGCTGATGAATTTTAGAAAAGAACAACCATGCAACCGCCGCTTTATCTTCATAATCTTACAGTACAGCATTTATACTTTACTCTGACTCATTGTCTTTTTTGAAGAATCAAAATCTTGACAAACTACTAAGAGTCGTTATTTGACATTGCAAATTTATAAATAGCTGTTATAAATAATAAAAGTGTACATATTTGTGAATTGTTTGCCAGTAATCTTGTACTTTTAGTGCATTCATATCCTAATACATATTCTATTTTATCAACAAAAAAACAAAACAAACATGTAGACTTTAGGAAGTTTGCTTAATAAAAATGTCCCTTCTGTCTTATTCCTAATGACAAGTGCTTAAGAAATATGATCAAAGATGATTAAAAAATATTGTGGCACAAAAAGTGAAGCAAATCTTATCAGAGTTCCATAAAGCAAATTTTTTGGGGTAAGTTTAAATGTATATAAAAACCGAGCCATGTTAAATCAGGCTGTAATATCTTTTCCAGTGCCTACCTGTTCAGTCTTACCTTCAAGAATTAAGATGATAATTTGATCTTTTGTTAATAGTTTCATAGGATCATTATTCTCAAAAGCACCCTTAATGCTCCAATGCAATGTTTCAAGTGTCATTAGGATATAAGATCCATTCGCTTGTGCAGCTGCTGTCCTTTTATTCATCTTGCTCAACATTCAGTCACTGCCACAGTTTAAAAGACACTCTTTGGGGATCAATATTGCCCAGTTGGTCACACATTCATATGCACAGATTGTCTTTACCGACAGTGAATTTAAACTTATTACCAATGCAATTATCAATACATTGCAACGTCATAACCATTTCAGTTGTCTGAATGTAGTTTCACCAGAAGGTGGACCCACTGAGACTTATCACACTCTGCCTTGAAAGATGAGAACCTGCTCTCAAGGTTCAGTGTCATGGGCTTAGTTGGATTCTGGAGTTTTCAGTGACTACAATAGATGCGCTTTGTGAAGATATTCTGTCACACAGATTTATGTATGAAAGCATCTGAAATGGAAGGATGTGCTCCTGCTTTTTCAGAATTATTTTTTTTTTTTTTTTTTTCATTTTCTGTATTGGTCTTTGACATAAACGTTTGCCTTTTGGCTCAGGAATCTAGCTTGGCTTTGGGCACAGAAATATGTGGCAGAGGTGAAAATAATGATAGAAGGGAATGGCAAACTGTGTCTTATCTGGCCAACACTGCATTTACATACAATTTATGAAGATTTGAAGCATTAGGCATACTGTCCATTTAGACGGAAATACAGCATTACAAACACGTTCACACTCCTCATTTCAAACCTATGTTTGTCCTTCTGTTTATGGCTGCTGCTTCTCTATTATCAGCCCTCCGTATTAATAAAAGTTATCTTATGCTCTGTCTATTGTTGATCATGTATGTATGTATGTATGTATGTATGTATGTATGTATATGTATGTATGTATGTATGTATATGTATAAGCTTTGTGTGCCTCTAAAAGAAAACCACTTATATGTTGGCCACTGACTGCCTTTTAAGAACAGGCTAATTGTATTTTATTTTTTTAACGTCCCTTTATTGGAGGCAGTTGTTTAAATATGTTAAGTAACATGTAATTAAAACAAAATAAATATTAAACTATTAAAAATATATCAGTGTATCAATTGTCTGTTTGCAAGGAATGTTGTGGGGTTTTTTTTTTTTGTTTCGACCGATTTCAATCTTGATTCAGTATCAATTCATATTTATATAGCCTACTGTACATATAAGGGGAGAACAATTTGTTGTCGAATGCACTTTGCCTTTTTTAGCATTATTTTAAACTTTTCTTGGGTTGAATTCATTATTTGCTTGCATTCATTAATATTCACGTGTGTGCTTGTACGAGTATCATTAAAAAAATTAGGATGCAAGTTACTAACTTTCTTAAATTTCACATTTAAAAAAATATATATTGTGTTTGATCATGTCTAAATATTTATTCAAATGCAAAACCTAAAAATAAGTAAGCAGTTATGACCTGCAATACTCATAGATGCACCTTTATTTATTAAAGAGGCATTCAGGCACCTAGTGGGTAAACCATGGCATTTCAAAAGCAAATGATACATTTTCCGTCCACAAAATGACTCTAATTTGCCTCTTTGCATTGGTATTTAAAACCCTTTTCCGTATTTTACCCTTAAATACTATACTAATTGTAATATAAATAATAAAAATATTAGAAATGTTTACTAATGGACCATAATTATGGCACAGATAGTATTTAGTACCAAAAGATCTCCTCAAAATATTAAATAAATATTATTGAACTAAAATATATAACATTTATTTAATTGAACAATATTTAAGGTGTACCTTTGACCACCAAGTAAGAGTGTGATCAAGAAGTAAGGAATACCTGATGGTTAAATACAAGAAAAACTTTAACATTCATGTTATCTCTACATCACCCTCCAGAATAAAACGATACTGTAAATGTTTTTCGACGTAATAATCAGTGCGCACTGTTCTGTAATGTTTGTATTATTGAAGATGTTGCCTATCCTGCTTGCGCTGGTTTGTTATGAACCACGTGACCGCGTGGCGGCGACATCAAAGCATGTTGCAGCTCTGTTTTTCAACGGCTCTGGCTTTAACTGAAGCGCTACAGTGAATCTGTTATGCCATATTAAGTGCGCCAAACGATATGTAATATTGTTTGAATTTCATATTAAAACTTACTTTTTTCATATCAAAAGCAAGGTTGCCAACTTTGGCATGAGATAATAACTGGCAGAGTGAGACCGAGCCACGGCAAATATAGTGTGGGATAAATCATCGCTATTTTTATTTTATTTTATTTATTTATTTTTTCAGAACAGATACACTAAAGTTTAAATGTCTACATTAAAGGTTAATATTTTTGTCCGCTTTTAAGAGTATATTATGGCTAGGTATGGGGTGGACCTAAATATTTTTTTACAGTAACGTTATGTTTTTCATAAGAATCTCATCATGAAATTCATATGAAATGGACGTGTGGTACAATAGTTAAGTTAATGGATTCAAAAGCTAACAGACAGACTAAAAACTGATTTAATGATTTAATGACTAAAAAATTAAGTTTGTCTTTTCTCGAGCAAACTTTGCCTGAAGAGGTAACCATAGCAACTTCTGGCCGTTGGAGCTCTTCCCGCTTTTTTATTAATCAAAATTGTCTTTATTTTTAGTGACTTTAGAAGACTTTTTTCTAATTTATAGTCTTTTTTTAAATGTTATTTATTGCTTGCTTTGGTGTTTGTCGGGCTATAGATAATTGTGTTTATACCCGCCAGAAATCAAGTCGCAACTTACAACATACTCTGTGTATAGTGAACATGGAGGACTTTAAGACCAGGGAAGAGTTGCAGCACAGCATTCCAGCTGCTTTCGAAAAAGATCTCTTTATTTGTGGAAATGGGTTTCTCCACACCTCCCTGTCTGCCTCACATGTTGAAAAAATCTAGTATAGAGAAACACGTCCGCTGTTACATCTCAAACAGAAGTTCAGAGATCACCTGTGGTTGGCTAGGACAGGTAACGAATGTCCAGGTAACGTTAGTGACTATCACTCTCTACTGTCTTACTGGATTTACAATATCCTCTTCCTATTTGGAATGAGTTTCTGGAGACGCAACAAGAAGAATGACGACAAAAAGTAAGTTTGCATATTTCACTTTTTGTTCAGGTGAGAGAAAATCCTTACGGAAGATAATTTGCATAAACGAGACGAGAGAATTACGGACTTCAGTGTTATGGGAACTAACAAATCTCAGTACAAATGGCATCCATAGTCACTTGGAGGTCACGGATATTTAGAAACACTAGTAACTTTATAATTAATCCTAAACATAATGTTTAACGAGTTAATCATTGATGTATATTCAAATATATATATAGATAACATATATAGACCTCAACTTATCCATGGCATTTCTAATGTACATGTGTATGTTAATGAAAGTAATAAAGTGGCAGCCAATAGTTGTATTTACAGGTGGAAATCACATCATATAAAAGTAAGTGCAATCTAATGTTAGCTCCCTAATTAATTAATAAACTTTTAATCTATGTAGTGATGGAATTTGCTTTTCTGATGGACAGGTTCATCTGTATTACAGGCCTATTCCTTAAAAAAAAAAAAAAAAAAAAATAATTACTGTATGGCTCAATATTAACCTCCACTCTGTTATTTGGGAGATCCTCAGTATTAGAACAGTACTTTAACACTTGTAGCTTTAATTAAGAACAATAACTAAGACGGCTACATTTATATAATGCTTAGCTTAACAGATCATTTGTATGCATTTTATTTTTATTTATTGATGAAGTGTAATGAAATATACAATTTTGTATAGCCGCCTTCATGAACCCCTGGTTGAAAGCAATATGGCAAATGGGAATTACATACAATTAAAATTTGCCATGATTCTCATTAAGAAATATAATGTCACCACGGAAAAACAGACATTAGAGGCTTATTAGAATGTTAACCATTTTCTCATTTATACTAAAACAGTATTAGTAGTTTGTTGAAAAGTAATGTGGTAAGAGACAGACTGTCAGGTTAATGAAAAGGCCTAATGTCAACAGCAATGTAGCAGTTGATGTCATAACGTGGATGAGATTTGGAGCATGCTGATTGGATGATACCTGTTCTTTCATGGTGTAGCCCCACCTCTCCCATTAAAATAAAATCAATGACATCACAGATGCTTCTTGCTTCTGTCTGTTAATGCTTAACTGTTTATTACTTTATTACTGACAGAGAAGTAGAAGTTCTTGTCACACTGTAATTTGTTACATGTTCTAAAACATACATTTTGCTAAATCAAATAATCATTGATTTCTTTTGTATGGCTGTTCAATGGGGAATTATTTCAGTCTATTTCGTGCCTAACAATGAGGTGCATGTAACATGCACACATTGAAGGTTGCCTTAGTAAAATAATGACTGAGGCACTGGGTATCAAGTTTAGGGAAACTCTTCAAAGCTGATGAAATATGATCTAGAGAGTTTTTCAGAGAGATTTTTTTTTTTTGTGTTCAGGAAGCGGAGTCAATAAAGGCTCATCGGTGAAGGATAAAAGATCAGTTTTTGTTCATATGCTTTCATCTGCTTTTTTAAGGGATCCACTCAAAACTGAAGAGTCGCTGGACAGCCCCACGTCTCCATCCCAGTGAGTGTGTCATGCTTTAATTCAACCCATCAACAAGATCTCTTGTCTTTCACACTAAACAACAATTAATTAAGGATCGAAACACATTCACGCACCCACACTCTGTTAACCGATAAAGAATGTCATATGAAGAAGTTTGTGGCAGTAACTATAAGATTGCTTCCTCTTTTTTTTTTTTTTTTTTTTTTTTTAGATCACCTATCATAGAGAAAGATGGGCTGGACCCTGTCATCACTGATTATGGGTAGGATTTCACCTCCACATTTCTTTTACTTTGCACTTTGCTCTGCTGCTGTCATGTTTTGTAAAGAAAAGCAATGGTTGTTCATGCATAAGTGAACATGAATGGCAATACTCAGATTAGCCTTTGTGGTGCGACAGGTAAAATGGTATTATCATGTTACTTCCCACAGTGCATTGCAGTGCATGTGTATTTAATTATAAGAGAAGCAATAATTGGTACAGAGCATATGAATGTAAATAATTTTTGGAGGCTATGATTGTAGATCTTAGCAACGTCTATTCTTTATTACAGAGTCAAACTATGGAGGTAACATCTCGTTAGAGAGATTTAACGATTATTCTCATAAAGGGCAGGTCCCTGCCATCCTGCACATGTATTATTCAAAGGTTCACTCCAGATGGCATCTATATCAGCTGCACCAAACCCAGTACAGAATGAAGCTCCATCACATTTGATCTTCAGTCACAGGAGGCTAATTATCATTTTCTTAATGAATTATCTCAATCTCATGCAAGTTACACTACAGTAACCATTACTGTGATCAAGAGCTGAAAATACATAGCGCACCAGCATTACTAGATAAGCTAGTTTATGATAAAAAACAATGTGCGCACAACTTCCAAAGCCACCTGAAAAACTATCCGCAAGTGCGCCTTGGACAAAAGCTGTTTTAAACTCAAGGGTGGTCATTTGTGGCTATATGTATTTGAATTTTTTTTCCTATCTGTTTCCTTTGGTGTCACAGCTCAGGATGTGGTGCCATCAGCCAATCAGCTTTGTCATGTGGCTCCAGAGTATGCAAAAGACAAGCACTTCGTCTTCCATTCTTTCTTTCTTTTATACTGCTCTCTCCCCTTCTCCTGAACACAGGCTATGTCACTTCCTTGTGCTGATTCTGCGGTCTGCAGCTGTCTTCTGAGTCTCATGATCGCCACTGTTGAGCACTGATTTACAGGCCTGCCGTTGTGTTGAGTGTTATTGACTGCTGTGGAGATCAGATTGTCACTTGACTGCAGAAGCATGATGTCCACTTTAGGAGCGATTTGCTGGATGGATTCTTAAAAAATTGGAACCGCCTCCTTTGGATCATTGACCAATCAGAGGCCAGGGTTTAGTGTATAGCATGAGGGTGATACTGAAAAGAGGAGGAGGCTAAGGTGGCGCGTGTGTGTGTTAGAAGGCAGGGAGACAGCAAGAAAGAAGCAATGAGAATATTCTCTCTGTGTGATAGTCATCCCAATCTCATTAAGCTCTGCGTTCCTTCCCGCTGTCCTCTCTGCAGCTTGAGTGAGTCAATGTATGTGCGTGCTGTAGCCAGAGGGAAGCTGCTGCTCTGCTGACAGGAGCTAGTACGAAGGCCTGTTCTCACACACACTGTGAATTACTCTGCGACTCTTCTCTCTCCTTTTATTCCTCCATCTCTCGCTTTACTGCGCTCCTCGAGCTCACTGTACCAGATGAAAATGTCAGGAGAGGCAGAATCTCTGTCAAATGGGTAAGAATGGCACATAGCTGACAGTGTGTTATTGTGTGAATGTGTGTTTATAGCAGTGATTTAAGTGTTCTTAACATGAGAATGCTTTTACAGGCTGCATAACCAGAAAAACAGGGAAGGTTTGGAAATATTAGACAGGTAATTCTTTTGGATGCCCTTGCTTTCAGAGCTGCTTGTGTTGTAGAATTCATTTGTTAAAGTGTAGAACACAGCTTTTTGTAAGTGTTGTGGGAGTGTTGGTCTCTTAGCACTGAGCATGTGTGTGTTTTAGAGTCAGCTTGTTTGTTCCAATCATTCCGGTGATGATCATCAGTAGTCAATTAACCCTCAGGCAGCATCAGCTTTTGAGAATCACTAAGTGTCAGCACAATTAGTTTGTTGAGTGCTACACAGATGGTACACAGAGAGCAGAGGTTCATTTTACCTCTGTCGTAGCTTCTGAACAAATCACAGACCACTTCCTTTTGCTAGGCA